>MU707873.1:172647-218147 GCA_026770625.1 Nicotiana glauca
AATTTGATTCCGACCCCGATATCAAAAAGTCAACTCCCCGGTCAAACTCTCCAAAACCTTCAACTTTCTATCTTTAGCCAAATGGCCTCAAAATGGTCTACGGACCTCCGAATTCACTTCCGATCGCGCCCCCAACTCCAGAATCGTTATACGGAGCTATTCCCAGTCTCGAAATTCCAAACGGACTTTGATAACATTGAAATGCTCTTCAAGCCAAACTTATAGAATTTCTTCTAAAATGCTAACTTCCACATTAGGCGCCTAAACGCTCCCGGGTTATCTAAAACCTGATCCGGGCATACGCCCAAGCCCGAAATCATCATACGAACCTGCTGGAACTTTCAGATCCCGATTCCGATGTTGTTTACTTGAAATTCAAATCCTAGCTCATTCTTTCAACTTTAAGCTTTCGAATGAGAATTCTCTTCCCAAATCAACTCCGAATTTTCCGAAATCAAATTCTGACCACGCGTACAAGTCGTAATACCTGAAACGAAGCTGTTCATGGCCTCCGACTGCTGAACGGAGCGCTGGTACTCAAAACGACCGATCGGGTCGTTACACATTTGAAATTTAAGTATCATTCAAATTTAAAGAAAAACCATGTCATATGGACAAGAAATAAGATATAAAAATAAAAGGATTTTTATTTATTCCTTCTATTTCCAAAAATATATTTAGATAAGTCAAAAAGTTTGTACATTCGCTTAAGTAAGTAAAACTGCCAATACATATGGCTAGTTATACTTTTATATCTACAGGGCTGGACATACAGCCCCGAACCTGACTCAAATTCTTTCATAACAACTGAACTTCTAAGTTCAAGTTATATTCCCGGTCTAGCTGTCCCTAGTATCATTGACACTTTTAGTACACTGATATATGGTAGTTCCCCTAGTGTTCAGATGCAAAATATGAGAATTCGAACACTAGAGTTCTTGTTGCTATCGACAATCCTTCTTCAGATTATGCTTTATGTTACTGCCTTATTAAACATCTTTCCATAAAATCTCATTTGGGACAAAAACTGGACAAAGAAAAAAAGAGTGCAATTACCATGCCGTAAATACTGATGACGTCAATAACAACCCAACTATGAGTCGGGGTCGAATCCACTGGGAGTTATAAGGGGTATTAGGAGTATATATTTGAATCAAGCGAATGAGTTATCTAAGGTAGCACTTCTACAATAGAATTTTGTTTTCTACTTCTACTGCTACTCTAATGAATGCAAGCTAAAGAAATAGACTAGAAATAAATATTTTTGAGGGTTTTTTCAAATAGTCTAATGACCTAGGGATGTGACCATAACCTAGGTATTTGCCTAATGTGATAAAGGCTTTAATGCTTGTTTTGTTTGGGGTGTATTATAGCTCAAGTCTACATAACCCACTCAATACCTATCGATCAGAGAGTGATTTTGCTCAATTTGGCTTTCTCAAGTCTAAATAGGTATCAACCAAAATAGTTGACAAGAGCTCAAGTCGGGTTCTTACTATCTCTAGTTTGAACCCTCTAATTAGGCTAATCAATCTCTCAATTAACCAAAGTCCTTGTTAGCTAAGTTATCCTAAACTAGGTCCTTCTTTTTCAAGTAGAGACTAAGTTAAATAGGCATGAATCAATGTTTGCAACCTTTAATTTTAAAATTGAAGCATGTGTGAGCACGTAATTTTTGCCCTATATGAATTACTCCCATAAAATATCAGAAAATAATTTTTCCCAATTTTTGCAATTTTATAGGATTTTTCGTAGAATTTTGTTAATTATTTGCATTATTGTGCATATTTAATTTCCATTAAAAAAATCAAAAATACCAAAAATACCATGCATTGCATTTAGATTTTTGATCACATTTTATGATTAAGTAATTAGTTAATTGTTTTATAAAAATCTAAAATCACAAAAAATACTTCATTTTTACACTTTTTCCTTTTATTGATTTTTTCTCTTTTAATTTAGGATTAAGTAATAATTAGATAATTAATTTAATTTCACACTTTTGAATAATTTAGGATTTTTAATTTGTAGGATTTTAATTAAAAGAAAAAGGAGAAATTAGAAAATAAAAGAAAGGAAGTTGGAAAGAAGAATTTAATTTGAATTCGGGGCCAAATCCTTTACCCAAACCTGCCCAACCCAGGCCCAAAAGCTAAAATGACCCACCGGCCCTATCTCCCTACCCGACCCGCTTGACCCTCCCCTGAGTTAGAGTCACAGAAATAACGTGAACCTATCCCCATTGTTTTTACCATTTTCGAAGACCTTCAAATAAACTAGAATACCTCTTTCCAGCGATGAGAGAGAGAGGACCCCTGTCTCCATTCTTCATTTTTCTCCGACGCCTCTGCGTAGCAACTATAGCCATCGTGCTTCTGCTTCTTTCCATTAACAACACCTGAAATACACATCTACCTCTTGCTTAAGTTCCGATCTCCGGTCCCAAATATGGAGTACGGTTAGGTTCGAGTTGAGATTGATGTTCCGGCGCGGTTCGCGTGTTGTTGTCATTTGGCGTTTCATTTTGTGGGGAACAAGTTCCTGCGGTTCATTCAATTGTATTTCAAATCTGAAATCCTTGTAATTGTTGGGAGTACTCGTCAATTGAAAGACTATTTCAGTCGAATTTTTGAATCGGAGCTGCTGTACCTTTTGATTGTTTTCCTTTAGTACTGAGAATATTTTGGGCTACCAGTGTTGCCGATAGAGATTTTGCTCAATTTTGTTGCTTAGGAGTTTCAAAGCAGTCCCAGCGTGTGAGTTTCGAATTCAATATTGAGCTCGGTTGACGGTAGTCCGTTCCAAATTTGACGAGGTTGCCCGGTTCGACTCGCGATGATTCTGTTTGAAGTCAGACGTTCGAGTCTTCTGAAGCTCGAAAGTTCCGATCCGAGATTCTGTCGCCGTTTGAATTGTAATCGCTGGCTCAAATTTTGGCTGTGGCATTTATCTGGTTAGTTCCATGCTCTGTTGTCATGTTGTGAATATTTTATGGCCAAACTATAACATTGATTGTCTAGTTTTGTTCTCTGGCCGAGTTGGTTTATTTCACTGATATTGAGATCATGGAAATTTAGTATATTTTTCTCTTTTGTTAATCAAAACTTAAAGTTATAAGGTTATGCGGATAGTTAGATAGAGCTAGAAAGGTTTGTTAAATGTTTAGATATGTTCTGCTAGTACCATAATATGCTTTATTCACGGGCCTTGTGTAGTTATCAATCAACATCTTATTTGTTAGACTAGAGGTGAAACTTTAGTTTAATGTGCAAATGAAATTAATAGTATAGATGACTCTCTTAATACTAATAATGGTTGAATCATGCTATTTCATTCACAAAAATTATTTTCCGTAATCTTGGCCTTACAATAATTTCAAAATTAGTGAAGAAAATGCCTTATGAATATATGTGTTTTGCTCTAGTTGAGTACAATCCTTTGAAATTAGAATCGAGGTGTGCCATTAGTAAATTTCCATGGCCCTCGCAAACTTGAAAGTGCGTAGTTGTTTTAGGCGCACTATTTAAAAAATTACCTTCCTAAACTCGAGTGCACATTAATGTGACTCAAATCCAAATCTCAACGAAGTCGAAATGTGTCGACCACCACGGGTGCATTGATGTGACATGGTTCGAGACACGTTTTCACGACGTTGCAATTCTTATTAAAAATAATAATAAAAGCGGTTTAAAATTATAAAAGCACTTAAGTTAAAACATGTTTTGAAATCAGATAAATCCAAATATGACAGTTGAGCGACCGTGCTAGAACCACGAAACCCAGAAATGCCTAACACCTTCTTCCGGGTTAACAGAATTCCTTACTCGGATTTCTGGTTCGCGGACTATTAACAGAGTCATATTTTCCTCGGTTCGGGACTCAACCGGTGACTTGGGACACCATCAATCTCCCAAGTGGCGACTATGAAACCTTAATAATAAATCCCGTTCTGATTGTCCTTTAAGTGGAAAAACTCTTTCATGCCTTTTCGGGTGTAGGAAAAAGAAGGTGTGACAGCATGAACTAAGCTAAATAATCAACACCCAATCACAAACAAGCACTGAATTAAATACCGATAAGATTTACACACTAGGGTTGGGTCACAACTCTAATTAAAATCTAGCTACACATAATGAAAATTGCAGAAAATAAAGAAGAGAAGCTAATTAAATTCATAATGAAAGATTAAAATGATAAAATCTAATGTTAAAATACTCAATTATCTAAAATTTTCTAAAACAGTAACAAGAAACATCTACAGCAGCTTTGAATATTCAAAAGTAACCTAATGTTGGGAAACTCCTCTATTTATACTAGGCTAAAAATTGCTAACAAAAATGCCCCTCGGGAGATTTTGCGGCCGCACAATTCCACGTGCGGTTCACAGATTTCTTCAGCTGGTCAGAAAGTGTGTTTTGCAGACCACATATTTCTAGATTGTGGCTACGAAGCAACTTCTGTGGCCGCACAATTCTTGTGCGGTCCGCACTTCTGCAAGCTATTAGGATTTGGACTTTTACACATTCTTTAAACTTGAAAATATTTGTTAGTGCAAGACTAGTTATAAACCCTAAACCCTAAACCACACAATTTATGTGCGGTCCGCACATTTCTGAAACTTTTGTTGGGCTCTTTAGCTTGGGTTGTAACCGCAAATGAAATTCTGCAGTCCATAATTTCTTCCGCGACCACAGAATTACTTTTGCGGACCACACATCTATGCTTCTGCACCCTTTATTGCCTTGTATTTTGGAACACTCCTTTTTGAGTCAGAATTCATCACGGGAGACCAAACTTCGAGCATTCTTACAATTTGCACACTTTCATTAGCTTTGGGAACACAATTCGATACTTTCGGACTAAGACAAGAGTAAAAAGGTGCTAATAAGCAGTCAAAATCCCTACTTATCAACTCCCCCAAACTTAAGTCTCTACTTCTCAAATGAATAAATTAGTTCCTACCTCCAAGAGTTAAGGGTCATTTCAGCGAGTAAAAAATGAGTCATTTATACCTTAGTTAGGATCAACAGTTACCCACACTACTCATGCATTATCAACAAGGCGACAAGTTAAACATTCATGCACGTATAGTTATAATGTGACATTTGAGCTTCAAGAATTCACTTTAATCATCAAGGACTTTTACACTATCATGTAGGCCATGGTGGATTCCAAACTCTTCATCATCTACATTCTATTTGCCAAGGTTACTTAAGAAGTTAACACTCAATCCGAAGATTCATGAAAGGTTCACTCATCTCTCACAAGAGACTGTCACAAGTACGGATTCAAGTACCATAGCTTGCCCTCATGTATATCAACACTAATGTATGCTCACTCGGCTTGAAATCAAGTATGACTTCTTTCGATATGTAATAAAGGCTTTTGGATTAGGATAGGAAACTGTATGGGTAAGTGGTTACATCATTCCTTAAGCACTCCATCTTTCATTTCTCGGCTCACTCTTGCCAATTCTTAGAGGCACTTTCTTTTCATTGGAGACTAAAGAGACTTAGCATCACTCTTTCTTGACATTTCATTCTTTATCTCCCTTTTTGATTTCTCAATGCTTGGGATCATTACCTCCTTTTGAATCCATTCAACCCTTCCACTTATTCACTTTTTGCATTTTTCTTTTTTTTCTTTTTTTTTCTGGCCTTCTCTTCTCATAGAGATCATTTATTTCTCTTTTTGTACCTTGATACCCTTTTCAATTTCCTCATCTCTCCCCCAAACTTACGTTTTAAGCTATTTGATTCACAAAAGTGTTAAGTAAAGCTCAAGTGCCAAGAAAGGGTCACGACTCACGATAAAGCGGGTAAAGGCTTGTACGTGGTTATCAAATGAGAAAGGCTAGTGTTTCAAAGGGGTTGACTAGGGATAATGACTTTGACTGTCAATAGAAAAATCAAACGGGCCAAGGAGAGCATACAATCACTTCTCATACCAAGCAAAACTTAGGATTCGCCTCGAAATACATTCGGGGCAAGTTCTAGACCCTTCACATGGATACTTGGACTACCAACAATTCATCTCACCCATCACGCAACTGGATTTTGAAATAGGATAGAGTCAAGGGCCCACAACGACCTCATTCAAGTTTAAAGATAACTATGGTCCAATTAAACCATTCGATGATTACCAAAGTCAACACAAGAGGCACAAAGTCACTGTCTAGAGCTATTTCTTTCAAAAACCTTGTCTCTAACCATAGGCACGTAGTTAAGTGTGTTGGTGCCAATTGAATCATGGTTGACTCTTCGAGCATTACTTAATTAGGTTTTTTTATTCATTACTACTAATATTATTACCTAAACACAAAAACACGCTGATTCCCTTAATAAGGTTTTCACGCCATTCGTTACTACTAATATTATTACCTAAACACAAAAACAGACTCATTCCCTTAAGAAGGTTATCACGCCATCCATCGTTGGGACGAGTCACCCGGTTCACACAACAACTACCTTTGGAAAGAACCGTGGTGTTAAGAAAACCAAAGGCTTATTATCTACTAGAACATAAATAGAATCCACTTAATAAAACAAGAACTAAAATGGAAACATAAACAAAGAAGTTAAAAAGCAAAAACTATTGAAGATAGAACGAATTTACATAGCGAGAGAGAGGGAACATATATACATACAAATAAAAAAAGAAGAGAGAATATTATCACGTTATTATAGGCCAAATGTGTCAGAATATTCAAATGTAATAAATAAACTCCACATCCCCTCCCCCGAATAAAGATAAGAATTGTCCCCAATGCTTAACAAATAAGAGACTAACATCTCTTAAGTTGTTAGTCTTAGTTTTCCTTAATTGCAGGGGTCCCTCCTAGAAAATAGGGTCAGTTTTAGTTTTCTTAAGTTGTTAATCTTTATCTTTCCTTGAGGTCAGGGGTCCCTCCTGGAGAATAAGGTCAGTTTTAATTTCCTTTAGTTATTAATCCTTAGCTTTCCTTGAGTTCAGGGGTCCCGCCTGGAGAATATGGTCAATTTTTAGTTTTAGTCAAGCTTACCTATAGTTTTCTTAAGCTCGATCTCATAGGAGACGCACATCCTAGTCGACTTTTTTGTTTTACCCTCATCATTGCATCCTTCATCAATAGCATAGGTGATTTACAGTTTCACTAACAACTTACAAATCTTCCTAGTGCAAACTGGGGCAGAAATTTTTTTTTGTTTTGTTATTTTTGATTGCAGGCACCCACCTGGAGAATGAGGGGCAACATTTCAGAAATCGGTTTTAGGTCCAAGTCAAAGAAACACCAGGAACCCGCTTGATGAACAGGGTCAACTTTCAGTTTCTTTCAAGAGGAGGATCCCGCCTGAAGAACAAGGTCGACTTTCAATTTTCAAGTTCAAGAGGCATCAGGAGCCCACCTGAAGAACATGGTCAGTGTTCGAGTTTCAATTTCAAGTTCAAGAGGCATCAGGAGAATCCTGCCTGAAGAGCAGGGTCAATTTTTAGTTTACAATTTCAAGTCAGAGAGGCATCAGGAGCCCACCTGAAGAACAGGGTCCGTGTTCGGGTTTCAATTTCAAGTTCAAGAGGCACCAGGGGCCTTCCTGAAGAGCAGGGTCAACTTTCAGTTTACAATTTCAAGTCAGAAAGGCACCAGGGGCTCGTCTGAAGAACAAGGTCAACTTTTAATTTCCAAGTTCAAGAAGCATCAAGAGAATCCTGATGAGTGGTGATTTTACCACTCATTCTATCCTCTTTTCCTTAGCTTTAATGTCCATTTAATTATAAAATGAGGTTGTTTATGGTGGTTATTGTTAGATTTTCAGGTAAATGATGCTACGAAGTGGTTCGAATTGAATTAAAGTGGAATTAAGCAAAAAGAAGGTGAAATCATGCCAAAAACTTCTAGTGAATTCCGCTTCTGCAGAAGCGATTTCCACTTCTTCGATTGAAGAACCGCTTCTGCGGATTTGGATGATAAGGCAGGAACCGCTTTTGCGGTTTAATTTCTGCTTTTGCGAAAGCGCAGAAGTGCTTAATTGTCCGCTTCTGCGGTCACTGGCACTATTACGAATTTCCGCTTCTGCGTTAATGTTTCCGCCTTTGCGGAACCGCATCTGCGGTTATTGTTCTGCAAATGCGAAAACAGTGCATCAGGCCTAGGGCAAAAATGGAATTTCATATTTGTAATCCCCTAATCGTTTTTATACTCGTCCAAGCAGATCTTTTGGACATTTTTGGCTTATTTTCAGTCCTCATAAACTAGAGAGAACATTTTTGGAAGTAGGGTTTTTGCACACACACTTGGGTCTTGAGATTGAAGCTTGGGGTTAAGATTTTCTTACCCATTTATGTTTATTTCTTCATTTCCTTGCTTTGTATTGAATATTTAAGTGTGTAGTATTTATTTCCAACACTTGAACCTTGTTTATGGAAGTATTCATATTTAAAGTGTGGATTAAATACCTTGTTGTGCTTATGTATTGAATGATTTTTATATATTTATGAAATGAGTTATTGTTACTTTAATTATTCTTGTTCTTTAATGTTTCCAAAGGGATTAGCTAACTCTAGGACTCGTCCATTAACTCCGAATTGATTTTGGAAAAGATAATTTGGGGTTGGGATAGATTAATTAACAAGCACTTGAGGCGTTAACCCTCATTTTATAGTTTCTACCTAGGGATAGGATTGAACTACTTGTAGCCATTCCGGGTGTGCTTAATCTTCTAATTGTTTTAGGGATAATTCAATTAGGAAGTTTTGTTAGTCTTCGAAAGAAGCTAATTAAGAATTATTATCCGTGTCTAATTAACAAAAACTCGCTCATATTTGTAAAATCGTGAAATACATTGGATCGTTACTTGAATGTAATTCCCGATGCAACCATACTTGTAGCCATTGATCATTTTACTTGATTTCTAGGTTAGTTTACATTTCCGCATTTAGGTATAAAACATTTTCCAATCAAAATTCTTAGTGTTTTGCATTGCGCAACTAGCGATAATTTTCTTACATGCCTAATCGCCTACACATTGTTCTCTGTGGGATTCAACCCCGACTCATAGTTGGGTAAATTATATTGCATGGTACCGTGTCTATTGCTTTTTAGTAGTGTATTTGGACGCCATCAAATCCCGCTTGAAGAATTAAGTCAGAAGCAGCAGGAACCCGCCTGAAGAATAGGGTCAACCTCCAGTCTTTAAGTCAAATTTGAAGTAGCACGAGCCGCCTGAAGGACAAGGTCAAGCTCAAGTCTACTCCAAGTTCAAGTTTATTTCGAGTGCAAGCAGCAGGGTGCCCGCCTGAAGAATAGGGTCAACTTTCAGTTTTCTTCAAATTCGAGTCAGCATGATGCCCACCTGAAGAATAGGGTGAATTTTCAGTTTCATGTTGAAGGAGCAAGTGGACATTCAAAGAAGATTCAAGACAAGAAGTAGATAGGATCTCGTATTTTTCTTTTATATTTTGCTGTAATTTGTCCTTGTATTTTGATTTAATGGTAGGAACCGCGGACCGAAACCTTGACGACACCTCAATCGACTCTCCACCTCGGTATACTCCATCACTGTTCCTACTTCTGAACTATACATGGCCTGATTCCTTTATAGCCAAGGATATGTAGGTAGCTTAGATACTAGGGCTCGGTTACATTCTCATTTCTTTTAGCTTCTGGTCTCTCTAAATAAGGGTCGGGTCAAAAAACCTGTCTCGCCATTCTTTATCTGAAAATACTTAGTGTTTACAGGGGCGCAATATTCTTTTGCTATAGTGCCCAAAAATGTGCAGTCCACAATTCTTGCAACGCTTAGCTTGATGTATGTCCACAATTCTTGTAAGTCACAGTCATCCTTGTAGCATACTTCAAATCAAGTTAGAAAAGAAACAACAACTAACTACCAAATAAAAAGGAAAAGAAACATGGGTTTCCTCCCAAGAAACGCCTGATTAAACGCCGTGTCACAACGCAGAACACCATCAATTGAAATGAATGACCGCCACAATGTGGCTATCTCCAACTTTTCCCAAGTAATGCTTCACCCGGTGACTATTGACTTGGAATACTTCATTGTTTTTGTCAATCAAGTCCAATGAACCAAAAGGTGTTACACCCACAATTTCAGAAGGACCACTCCATTTAGACTTTAGCTTCCTAGGAAACATCCTCAACCTTGAGTTAAACAACAATACAAGATCACCCACCTTGAACTCCTTGTTCCAAATGTATTTTCCATGAAGATATTTCATCTTTTCTTTGTACAAGGATGAACTTGCATAAGCATAGAACCTGAACTCATCCAATTCATTCAAATGTGCAACCTCAAGTTAGCGGCTACATCCCAATCAAGATTCAACTTCTTTAGAGACCACACGACCTTGTGTTCAAGTTACACCGAAAGGTGACAAGCTTTTCTGAACACCAACCGGTATGGTGACATTCCGATAGGTGTTTTGTTAGCCGTCCAATAAGCACATAATGCATCATCACGCTTCTTGGACCAATCTGTAGCAT
Source organism: Nicotiana glauca (assembly GCA_026770625.1). Taxonomy (NCBI): domain Eukaryota; kingdom Viridiplantae; phylum Streptophyta; class Magnoliopsida; order Solanales; family Solanaceae; genus Nicotiana; species Nicotiana glauca. The sequence continues at coordinate 183,128 of MU707873.1, forward strand.
TTACTGTTTTTGACAAAATACTCTTTATCTCCCGGTTGGAGACATCAACTTCACCGCTAGCTTGTGGATGATAGGGAGTCGTGACTTTATGAGTAACACCATACTTGCTAAGTAAAGTGTCAAAAGATTTGTTGCAAGAACGTGACCCCCATCGCTTATTATAGCCCACAGAGTACCAAACCTTGTGAAAATATTCTTCTTCAAGAACGACACCACACTTCTCGCCTCATTGTTGGTTAGAGCAAACAGCCTCAACCCATTTGGACACATAATCCATCGCGACCAAGATGTAGGTGTTTCCACAAGTACTCACAGAAGGACCCATGAAGTCAATACCCCATACATCAAATTATCAATCTCCAAAATGGTAGTAATAGGCATTTCATTTTTCTTTGAGATTCCATCGGACCTTTGACATTCATCGTATCTTTTCACTAACTCACTTGCATCCTTGTAAAGAGTGGGCCAATAGAAACCACAACTAAGCACTTTGGTTGCCGTGCTCGCTCCACCATGCTGACCACCATATGGCGAAGAATGACAAGCCCCAAGAATTTTGCTTTGCTATTCTTCCAGTACACATCTTCTGATTAACCCATCCGTACAAATCCGGAAGAGTTACGGTTCATTCCAATAATAATCTTGACAGTCCCGTTTGAGCTTCTTTCTTTCGTTTGAAGCGAACTCTTCCAGAATGATTTCACACACAAGAAAATATGCTAGATCCACAAATAGTGGCACCTCTTTCATTGAAATAGCTAAGAGTTGCTCTTCGAGGAAGGAATAATTGATTTCAAGGCCATCATGCGGCATCCCTTCCTCCTCCAAACGACATAAGTGGTCCGCCACTTGGTTTTCACTACCTTTTCTATCTTGGATGTCAATATCAAACTCCCCATATCATCAACCGAGCTTTGGAATCTTTCTTGCTCATACGATAATGAAGCGCCGCATGATTCGTGTGGACAATAAATTTTGCACCCATCAAGTATGGGCGGAACTTCTCAATTACAAACACAATGGAAAGAAGCTCTTTCTACGTACTGGTATAGTTGACTTGGGCACTATTCATGGTATTACTAGCATAGTAGATATCGCGCCCCCTTTTTCCTCCACGAAAATCGGGTTTTATGATATTTGGGAGTCGCCACCTAATGATTAGGGTGCATTAGGACACCAAAAGGGTTTTGATTTGAGCAACCAGAGATAGGTAAGGGCTTGAAATTATTCTAAGGGGAAGGTGTTAGACACCCCTCAGAATCCACTAGTATGGTTCCCGGATAGACAATTATTGTAAATTTAGGTGCAAATAACATGTAGACAAATAAAGCTTCAAATAAGAGGGGATTTTCACATAGTGGTTTACAAATAAACAAAGTTGGAAAGAACAACTAGAAAAAGGCTAATTTTTTTGAAAGAAAGAGCTGAAATTGCTAAAAGAAGTAAAGAAATGGGGGGGGGGGGGGGTCCTAGGTTTATTAAAATGTGGATCACCCCACACAATGTCTGGTAATCACTCCTCAATGAGGGGCTACACGTGACATTATCGCGTGGTCATCATATCCATATCTACCCTTCTCACCCCGTTAAGGTATTAAAGCACAGAATGGTCTTGATTACTTATTGCATGCTATTATCCGCCCCAATCCTATCAGTCTTGGAGGCATTTAGGACTACTAATCCTAAAGGGGAGGGATATTGGGCTTATTTGAGGTTTCAAAAGGTAAAATCTAAGGAGACATACAAAAACACATATTGCACATTTAAGGGGAATTATATAAACAAACAAAGGCTCAATTACACCTCCTTGAACAGAAAATCATATAATTAACATGACTTTCACATACTGGTTAAGGTCTGATTAAATACCAAACATGAGAGAGCTTAAAGGTTGAGGCAAACTGATTTATTACATAATTCAGATAAAAAGCCCGAATCAGGCCTGCCTGCTGGTTGTAATTAATAGAACAAATTCAGTTTAGTTATTAGCCTATTGCTTGCCTAAGTGTTAAGACGGGTTCCTATCGGCATGATATCTACTGAATCAGAAAATAGCAAGGCTTGAAATGAATTGATTGAATGCATACTTGTTAAACTCACTAAGTAAGGGAATCCAATTATTAAAAGAGAGGCGGGATTTAACGAATTGATTATAAGTTCTGCAACTGACAGTACCCATTATTACTGGTTTTATATCTAACATTGAGTGAGGCGAATCAGATTTAATTAGAAATTCCTGTAGGCATGCTTTCTATGTATTGCTTATTGTAAAGTTGGTAGACATGGTGTAGAAAATGCAGAAGCCTTATAGACATAGTATCTAAATGCATAAGGCTTGTTTTAAACCTATAAACATGGTATCTCGATGTAATTGAATATGCAAAAGTGAACAATCCTATAGGCATAATTTCTATATGAAGTTGGATATGCAGAATTCAAAATAGATCTATAGGCATGATTTCTATTTGAATATGCAAAATTCAATATAGACATGGTTTCTATATGAAGTTGGATATGCAGGAATATAGTAGTCCTATAGTCATGATTTCTATATGTATTTGAATTATGCAAAATTATAACACAGACATGATCTCTATATGTATCTGAATATGCAAAATTGTAATAGACCTATAGACATGATTTCTACATGTTTTTGAATATGCAGAATTGTAATGGACCTATAGGCATGATTTCTACCCTTTACATGCATAGTTACCCACCCTTTTTCACTAGCCAACCAGAAGCATTTATTACAATTTATTATAGAATGAATAAAAATTACATAAAAAAGTAAGAAAAAGTACAACCAATGAAGAGCGTGATTCAGACTTCCTGTCTGAAATATGAGATAGACCAACTCAAAGACTACTGATCCAAAGCCTTTTTCCAATATGAGTGTGTCAAAGTTTCGTAAGAGCCTCAACGGGACTCCGGGCAGTGCTCACACCCAAATTGTATCACCAGAATAGGGACAAGTGCAGTGTGGAAGGGCCAACCCTCAAGTGTCCAAGTTTAGAGGGATCTCAAAGGGTCCCAAGGCAAGGCTCACAAGAGAGGGGCAGAACTTAAAGTCTAGGAGAGAGTGCAAGTGAATAACAGAATTCTAAGGAATAAAGGAGATGGAAACAACTACAAACAGGTGCACAAAAGGGGTTCAGGGAATAGGGGAATTGGAAAGAGCCTATTGCTTCAGCTAGGTCAAGCTTTGGGCATGCCTAGCAATGGAGGATGCTGGCATGCCTATAGGTCTGCCAGGACACACAATATTAGAGGCTAGGATCCCAGGGGATCAGGTTTGGGTCATGGACAATAATTTGTAGTACTGCCATGCCTCAAACCATAGCATAAACACATAAGGGGGTGGAGTTTTGGGATTCATAATAGATTTAGAATAGGCAGAAGTAAAATACAGCATACTAAAGTAAGCATTGAACTATACATAAGCAGTAGGTAGACATGCAAGTAAAGGTAGTAAATAAACACATTGTTGTGATTGGTGAAAATCTTAATTAAGACATACCAGTTTTAAAGAAACAAAATACAACAGTAGCAGTACTTGAAAAACAGGCCACAACACAAGTAATAAGAGAGAATGCTTTTTGAATATGGGTGTGAGTTCAGAAAACTAAGAGTGTTCGTGTCTGTTTGTGTCAATGAAAGAGCAGGTATTTATAGTGTGAGAAAAGGCTGAAAATAAGGCAAGAAAATAACCATGTACCAATTAAAATCAATCAGTAGAAGAACTTCCTTTAATTAAGGAGTTCAAACTTAAACGGTAATGAACAAAAATCATTTAAGGAAAGAGATCGAGTAAGCATCTTGTGCAAAGTAGCCAATTAAGGGTAAAAAAAATAGGAGTTTAATTAAGGGAAGAATGTTTGAAATAAACAGTTAAACAAATAAGGTAAGTAACACAATAAAATCAATTAGTACATAGTAAATCAAGGAGTCAGGGATTCAAAATTACGTGTTCATGGGTGAACCAAGTCAGAAAGGCTAAGGAAAGTTCTCGAATCAAACCTACTAACAGGGAAATTAGCCAATAAAGGAAAGAATCAATCAGACTTACACAAAGGAGGTCTGAAATCAGTCAAAAAATTGAAAGTCATTTTACAGGGGAAGCTCGACATATATAAAGAGTACACAAGTATTAGGAATGCGAGGCCGAATTTAGGACAAAGAAAAAGCATCATGCAATCACAAAAATCAGTAAGTAGTGAACTACATGAACATGGTAGTCATATTAGTGACAAAGAAGAGGGAGAGTATCAAATAACATGCAGAGGGTCCAGTAGAAAGACCTTAGAAGAGTTCAGCAGGGAATCAGTATCATACAAAGAAATAAAGGTTGAAACAACGATTTCGAAACTCAGTCGAGCAGTAGATGAAACAATCTTCAGAAACTTGAATAGGTCCAAAGAAGTTAGGATTTTGAAATCAAACAAGTTCAAAGACGAAGAACAAGCAAATCACATAATGAATAGTCTCAATACTCGAATGAAACCCCAAATTTTAGGTTTTTTTTTATCAATCGAGTGTAGAGATGTAAGGACAAGTAATCACGGCAAAAATACTAATGAAATGAGTTTAGAAATCTCAGAAAGAAACTGGGACTTTTAACATGCATTTTCCAGTAGAAGAACAATCATAAGAAACACAATAGAAGAAACAACATAAAAAATACAGTAGAAGAAACACATAAGGAATACAGTAGAAGAAACATATAAGAAATACAGTAGAAGGAACTTATAAGAAACACAGTAAAATACACACATGAGAAACACAGTAGAACATGCTAAAGATCAGAGAAACTTTAAAGGATAACTTAATGAAACCCTAAATCGGAAAAAGATGAAGGCTCTGAAGGTATAGTTTTGAAAGAACTTTGAGAAAATGTTTAAAATCTTAGAGAAAACACAGACATACAACGGATCTAAAAGAATCAGAAAAACCTCAAAGGGTTAGGGTTTCAGAAGAAACCAGGTGGTGAGAAAGGCTTGGAAAGTCATTGATCTGAGTAGGAGAAGTCGAGATTAGGCTCGAATAACCATGGCTGCCCGGATCAAGGTCGGAGACGGCCATAGAACTTGAATCAAACAAAGTATGGGCCATGCTTCCTCATGGTCAGGCCTTGAAACCACAGTAACCAGGCATGTAGGATTTATAGGACGCCGGTATATGACTTCAATGGCCTTGGAAGCCATGGATTCCGGTGGTTTTAGGGTGGAAGTGGAGGGAGGCGGCTAGGGTTTTAGAAGCTTTGAGAGACAATTGAGAGAAACAGGGTTTCAAAGGCGGCTAGGGATGCAAAATGACAAGGCTTTGGGGGTAAGGGGAAATTAAAAGAGGAAAGATTAAAAGGTGGCCGTTGATAATTTTGATCAACGGCCTGGATTGAATGGGGAATCCGGGCAGGTTGTTTTGAAGGGTCGTGGGTCGGGTAGATTAGGTAATTGGGTTGGATTAGAGGTCCAAATCCGGCTAAAATTGAAATGCCAATGGGCTATTATTTAAATAGCCATTTGTCCTTATTTATTTTATAAAAATAGTAAATAACTTCTAGAAGTAAATTAAAGGTGCTAAAATAATTAATAATACATAATTATTAAATTAAAAATATTGGATTTAATTATATAACTATAAATACAATTAAATCTTAAAAGAGGCCAGTATTGCAATTACATGCAATTTAGCTTGAAAAATACCAAATAAATTTATAAAAATATGGTAAAAAATATGTTAGCTATATTTTAGCATAAATTCGAGAATTTAATAAATGAATCACCAAAAATGATAATTTTGGAGATAATTACTGGGTTTTCCCTTGATAAAATAGCGCAATAAATTGATTTAAAAATCTTTCTAAAATTAAGGAAAATAATAAAACCTTGGGATATGCATATATAGGCTATTTTGAAGGTATTTTTCATATTTAAAAATACAGGAACAAATTGGGTATCAACAGCTGCCCCTCTTTATCCGGGAAGGATGGAAGAGTTGTCGGGTAAAGATATGATGGCCAAATTTTTACCCAGCGAAACGGTTTGAAGAGGACATAGGCCGTGCTTTGGTCTCTGAGCTGCCTACATATCCCAGGTTTTACAGGAATCAGGCCGTATGTAGTTTAGGATCCACCGGCAAAGTATACTGTTGGAGACCTTCAAGAATGGATGCAATATTTAGGACGAGGTGAATGGTTAAAGTCTAATGGGGCTGCAGGAACTGGAGCAGAATCGCTCCTGTCGAGATGGCCATTGCTTGCCGGTTTACCTGCAAATAATAAACAATACAAACATATATTGTACCAAAATTTAAACGTGATGCAAGTTCCTGTCGGACCATGAATGTTGCTTTGGACGGTTAGGATGACGTACTCAGACCATGAAGTCCTGGTCCATGAAGCGTATGATAATAAAGGATTCGTAGGCCATGAAATGATTCTCTCAGGATATGAGAATGATGCCTCCGAACCATGATGCCTTTGAATAATGCTATGCAAAAGATTAAAGGGATCCTCAGGCCATGATATGGTGTTCTCAGGCTATGTAAATGGTACCTCCGAACAATGATGCCCTCAGATAATTTGGCGATCTTTTAGCCCATGAAATGTAGTATTTGGCGATCTTTCAGCACATGAGATGCGATAGTTGGCGATTTTTCAGCCATGAAAGTGTAAATAAAGCGGAGATCTTTCAGCCATACAGAACGTAAATAAAGCGGCGATCTTTTAGCCATGCCAAACGTAAAATAAAGCGGCAATCTTTCAACCATGCAAATGTAAATGAGGTGGCGATCTTTCAGCCATGCAAGCGTAAATAAAGTGGTGATATTTCAACCATGCAAATGTAAATGAGGTGGCGATCTTTCATCCATGTAAGCGTAAATAAAGTGGCGATATTTTAGCCATGCAAATGTAAATGAGGCGGCTATCTTTCAGCCATACAAGCGTAAATAAAGTGGCGATACCATGCAGATGCAGATGGAGACAGTGTTTAGTCTCGGAAGGCAAATTGGTAGCCTTATGCAATGCAGAAAATGTAGATAGAGACAGTGTTTAGTCTCGGAAGGCAGAATGATAGCCTTATGCAATGCAGAAAATGCAGATGGAGACAATGTTTAGTCCCGGAAGGCAGAATGGTAGCCTTATAAAATGTAAAGAATGCATATAGAGACGGTGTTTAGTCTCGGAAGAAAGAATGGTAGCCTTATGCAATGTAGAAATGCGGATGGAGATAGTGTTTAGTCTCGGAAGGCAGAATGGTAGCCTTATGCAATGCAAAAAATGCAGATGGAGATAGAGCTTAGTCTCGGAAGGCAGAATGGTAGCCTTATGCAATGCATAAATAAATTAAAGTGGCAAATGGTAGCAGAGTTTCTTAGCTGAAAGCGAGTTACGATGTCGTGATTGCTGGGGACATTATGCCATAGGGGCTGTCAGCGCGCTTGGATAGCAAATACCAGTAAGTGCAACAGTCCTAAGAGTTGTATTCCTGATCAGTGTTTGTCTTGTGAGATGCTTTCGCAATCCAAGTGTCTGCATCTAAAGAAAAATCATGAGTTTTTGCAGAGGAGAGGTTAGTTCGTATCCCCACTGGCCTTGCTTGACCTGTTCGACTTTGATCTGGTGATACGGCATGTATCCTTAGGGGTAGCATCGCTGAACAAAGTGATTTCGATAATAAACATGCATGAATTTGTAAAAATATGACATAAGTATATATTTAAGAAATATATTTTAGATGAACCGACGACTGTGACGTGGCTCAAGACATTGCAACTTCTCTTGTTACGGAATTTTGAGGGTCCTCCTCAAAATTCTACCCCAGTTTAACAGGTTGATGCTTCTGACGGCTGCTTGCGATGACTGGCTAAAATTACTTCGGAATTTTGAAGGTCCTCCTTAAAATTCTGCCCCAGTTTTCTAATTGTGGGGGGAAATAAAATTTTTATTGAATTGTGATTGAACCCATAAGGATGCCTACGTATCCCCTCTTAAAAGGGAATTAGGTCAAACTTAATTCAAATTGCATCGTATATGAAAGCATAAGATTACACATAGTGGTGCTTGGCTGCATCTGAATTGATTGCTTTTGGCCAAACTTCTCCGTCCATTTCTGCAAGTCTAAGGGCTCCTCCTGTCAGAACTTGGTGAACCATGTATGGACCTTGCCAGTTGGGAGAGAATTTTCCCTTGGCTTCATCTTGATGCGGGAAAAATTTTCTTTAACACCAGCTGCCCCAGTGTGAACTGCCTCGGCTTCACTCTCTTGTTGAAGGCTCTGGACATTCTATTCTGATAAAGCAGACCGTGGGAAATTGCATTCATTCTTTTTCAATCTATAAGAGCTAGCTGGTCGTAACGACTCTTCACCCATTCTGCATCGTCAAGCTCAGCTTCTTGCATGATTTTTAAGGAAGTAATTTATACTTTGGCGGGAATGACGGCTACTGTACCATAAACCAGCATATAGGGGGTTGCCCCAGTTGATGTGCGGACAGTGGTGCGATACCCAAATAGAGCAACTGATAGAATTTCGTGCCATTACTTATATTTTCTTGATGTTCTTGTTGGTGGCTTCTATGGATCCATTCATCTGAGGCCTATAAGCTGTGGAATTCTTGTGTTTGATCTTGAAGGTTTCACATATAGATTTCATCAAGTCACTGTTGAGGTTGGAGCCATTGTCAGTAATGATCGATTATGGAATCCCGAATCGACAAACGATACGGTCCCAGACAAAGTCTGCTATGACTTTCTTGGTCACTACTTTGTAAGATGCTGCGTCGACCCATTTGGTGAAATAGTCGATTGCTACTAGGATGAACCTGTGCCCGTTGGAAACGACCGGCTCGATCGGTCCAATAACATTCATTCCCCAAGCAGTGAACGACCATGGTGAGCTTGTCGCATTAAGCTTATTTGGAGGTACTTTTATCATGTCTGCATATATCTGGCAACGGTGGCATTTACGAACATACTGGATGCTGTCCATTTCCATAGTTATCCAAAAGTAACCATCCCGGAGTATCTTCTTGGCTAATACAAAACCGTTCATATGTGGACCGCAAGTCCCAGCATGGATTTCTTCTAGCAGCTTAGATGGTTCCTTTGCGTCACACACCTTAATAACCGTAAATTAGGAGTCCTCCTGTATAGGATTCCTCTGCTATGAAAGAAGTTGTTGGATAACCTCCGAAGGGTGCGCTTCTGGATAGGACCTGCAGGCTTTGGGTATTCTCCCTTTGCTAAATATTCCTTGATATCATGAAACCAAGGCTTTCCGTCTGCCTCTTCTTCAACGTAGGCACAATAAGCTAGCTGATCATGGATCTTTACTGGAATGGGATCAATGAAGTTTTTATCCGGATGTTGTATTATGGATAACGGCAATGTATCGGCGAACTCATTTTGGATTCTAGGAACATGCTGAAATTCCGTCTTTGTGAACATGCTGACCGATTTCTGATACTAGGACTGCTCCTATGCCGACTCCTTTGAAATTTTTCTGCTCCTCAAAAAAAATTCTCCAGCCATCATAGGATTCTGCAATGTCTTCTCCTATGAATGATACCTCTTCATAAGGAAAATACGTCTTGAGGGGTTCGTATTCTCCGTCCATGGGGTTTTCGGCAAGGTGATCTGCTAGTGCTTGTTTCTTGATTTCTTTCTGAGTTACGTAGACAATGTCAAATTCAATCAACATGGTTTTCCACTTGGCTAGCTGCTAGTGGGCATGGGCTTCTAAAAGATGTACTTTAGCGGATTCATCCTTAATATAAGATATATAGTGTAGGCACAGAAGTAATGTCTTAGCTTCTGGGCTACCTAAGTCAAAACACAATAGGTGCACTCCAACAGAGAATACCAGGCCTCGTATGGAGTGAATTTCTTGCAGAGATAGTAAATGGCCTGTTCCTTTCTCCCTGTTTCGTCATGCTACCCCAGGACGCAACCCAAGGCACCATCTAACACTGCGATGTTGAGTAGCAAAGGTTTACCAGGCTCAGGCGAGACTAATACTAGTGGTGTTGACAGGTATTCCTTGATCCTGTCGAAAGATTTCTGGCATTTATTGGTCCACTTGGTGGCGGTATCCTTTTTCAATATCTTGAAAATCGGCTCACAGATGACCGTGGACTGTGCTATGAACCTGCTGATGTAGTTGAGTCTCCCCAAGAAACTCATCACATCTTTCTTGTTCTTTGGCGGTGGCAAATCTTGAATATCTTTGACCTTCGAGGGTTCTAATTCTATTCCTCAGCGGCTCACAATAACCCCAAGTAATTTCCCAGCAGGAACCCCAAATGCACATTTCACGAGATTCAGCTTCAGGTTGTACCTTCGTAGTCTATTGAAGAACTTTCTCAAATCTTCCATGTGGTCAGTGGCCCTTTTGGACTTGATGATAATGTCATCTACGTACACCTCGATCTCCTTATGTATCATGTTATGAAAAATAGTAGTCATAGCTCTTATGTAGGTGGCCCCTGCATTCTTTAACCCAAACGGCATCATCTTGTAGTAGTACATTCCCCACGGTGTAATGAAAGCCGTTTTCTCAGCATCTTCTTCATCCATCCAGATCTGATGGTAACCGACGAAACAATCCACAAATGATTGCAATTCATGCTTGGCGCAATTATCGATCAGGATGTGTATGTTTGGTAAAGGGAAGTCATTTTTCAGACTGGCCCGGTTGAGATCTCGGTAGTCGATACAAACTCTAACCTTCCCGTCCTTCTTTGGTACTGGCACGATGTTAGCTAACCATGCCGGATACTCAACTACCCTGAGAACTTTATCTTAGACCTGCTTGGTGACTTCTTCCTTGATTTTCAAACTCATATTAGGTTTGAACTTTCTAAACTTCTGCTTTACCGGTGGATATGTCGGATCAGGTGGTAGTTTGTGTGCCACAATAGACGTACTTAGACCAATCATGTCATCGTACGACCAGGCGAATATGTCCTCATATTCTCTTAGAAATTCTGTGTATTCCTTCTTTTCTGATGACGATAAGTGAACGCTGGTTCGTGTTTCTTTGACATTCTCTTCATCCCCATGTTAACAATTTCAGTCTCGTCCAGGTTGGACTTTGGCCTATTTTCAAAATTCTCAACTTCTTTAACAATCTCTTCCGGTATGTCATCTTCCTCTGAATCTTTGTCTATTTGTTGCGTTGTCTCATTGCATGTCACAGCCATTGGTTCATCAAGATAAGTAATAGTAATGCTATATAAGTAAAGTAATGAGAGAAAATAATAAGAGTAAGTGTTGATTCATAAGAAAAGTCGAAATGCCTTGATAAATTGCATAATCGTTTTGAACATGGAAGTTATTGTGGAAATTAAAAATGCGAAATGAAAGTTAACTAGTAAAAAATAAAAGATAGTGCATGATGCTTGTTCAGCCTTGCTACCCCCAGGCTCGCCTGGCTCTGGTGGTTCTGATGGTCCAGTTATTGAGGCATGCTCCTCTGCTTACAACCTATATGGAAGGGCCTTCCTCCCCCTCCTCCTCGAAAATGATACAACAATCCATATCATCGTCTTTCAGGAACAAATTCCTCACTGCTACCAGTAATTCCTCTTCTTCTGACCCATAGATAACTTTGACTGGTTGGAAAGTCATTTCCAAGTAGGGTATTGGCAGCTCCAATGGATAGTAAGGACCGTGCCATGGTGGCAACCAGTTGTTGAATTCCTCCCAGGTATACTCTTATCCCAAACCGAATGTGGTGCCATGTTTCTTTTAATTTGATAGGCTTAGTAATTTCTTGGAGGTTCTTACCGAGCCCCTTGCCAGGTTCGTATCTGCTCTAGTTCAATATGCTTTCAATTTTTTTGTCCCACCATTTGTCCTTGTCAATGGCGTTGACTCGCTCGATGTGGTGATAAGTCTCCCCGCCTATCTTTCTTATGCCTCCGATTGCCGGGATGGTCTGGCAACTGTATATGGGATTGCTACCATCACTGTGAATGATCACCTCTTGATGATTCCACTCAAACTTAACTGCCTTATGTAGCATTGACGCTACGACCCTAGCGGCATGAATCCATTGTCGTCCCGACAACATATTGTAAGATGCCGACACGTCTATCACTTGAAAATAAACATCAAACTAGGTAGGCCCCATTTGCAAATATAGGCTAATTTCCCCAATGGTGGACCTTTGGGAACTGTCTAAAGCTTTTAAGTTGATGGCCCCGTCCTTGATCTCATGCAGTCCCTTTCCCAATGTTCTGAATGTTACCAACGAACAGATGTTGAGGCTGGACCCTCCATCAATTAGGATTCTGGTGATAAAATAATCTTTGCATTGAACGGTGATATGCAAAGCCTTGTTGTGACTCAACCCTTCTGGTGGCATCTCATCTTCATGAAGTGATCTTATGACTTCCCAATACCTGTCCTACCATGTTAGCCATCTCTCCGCCGGTGATGTTTCTTGGTATATATGCCTCACTCAAGCACTCTTAACAGGGGATTCTCTTATGCATCAGAATTCTGTAGCAAGGCAAGGATAGAAATTGCGCTGGTGTTTTGTTCAGCTGATCAATGACCGAGTATTCCTTGGCCTGTATCTTTCTCCAGAGATCATCGGGCCCGGTTTCAGTGATGGTCGGTCAACTAGAGGCCTGCTTGCTTGACTCAACTAAATGTTCTGGGGTATAAACCCTACCAGTTCTCGTCATACCCTGTGCCGCAACAACTTCTCCAAACATGGCCTTCCCTTTTCTTCTTGCCTCGATTGTGTAGTCCCAAGGTATGGCATTTGTATCGAATGGTGTCACGGCCGACATTGCCACTGGAATTGGCGTGGCTATCTTTACTCCGAATGGAGCATACACCTTAGGCGGTAAAACTGCAGCTTTGAAGGGTATAGGTGTATTTGCTGGTGGCATGAATTCAACCTCAATTAGTTCTGGAGTCTTTGTAAATGATGGTGCTTTAAAGCTATATTGCACAGACTCTCCAAAATAATGCCGCACCCGTGTCAGATTCTCCAAAAATACACTGCTTTTGGAGAATCCGACATGCACCCGATGATATTTTCGAAGAGTCCGAGCAACATAGCTTCAAACTCAAGTGGCATGGACATATTTATCTTGGCGTCCCCAAAGGACTGAATCTGTACTACGATCGGATTAATGGTGACTATTGGCTTCTTTGTATCGTCACCTTCTGTGATCAAACTGATTGATCTGTTGGGATCCCAATCATCCTCTATTTTAATCATGTGAATGCCTCCACCCGTGTGGTCTGGGAAAGTGTTATTGTGGACATTCAGAGTAGGTTCTTTGGCCACAGTAATCTTGTTATCAATTAAAGTCTGGATCTTATCTTTCAAAGAACGACATTCGTCGATGGTGTGCCCTTTCATGCAGGAATGGTATGCACAAGATTTATTTGGATTAACCCATTGGGAAGGATTCTCAGGAATAGCAGGGATAAGGGTGATATAACCAGCAGTTTTGAGTCATTCATACAACTGGTCGATAGGTTCAGCAATAGCTGTATACTGTTTTGGGGGCCTTCGGTCAAAGTTTGGTCGGGGTCTAGGGAAGTTTTAGCATGGAAGAAGGGAATGGTAGTGGGACGGTTGAGTGTTGTAGGCTTTGTAAATATGTGCTGGTTGGGAATATTTGGGTGAAGTAGGCTGATATGTGAGAAGTGATTGATAAGTGGGTGGTGGAGCTTGGTAAGAGGGTGAGGGTGCTTGGTAGTTTGGAGTAGGCTGATATGTGAGTGGAGGCATTGGGTAGGTTTGGTATTTGATGGGAGATTTGGTTCTCTGTGCCACCATTAAGGCTCTTATGTCCCTTTTTTGGACACACCGCCTGACTGTAAGGCCTTGTTTGTAGGTTGCAAGGCCTCAAAATTTGTAACCATACCGCTTTTGATGCCCTCTTCGATCCTTTCTCCCAGCTTGATAATGTCGGAAAATTTATGGCCCTCGATCATCATCAACCTCTCATAATACTGTGGGTCCTGGGCTCGGACGAAGAATTTGTTCATTTATCCTTCTTCTAAGGCAGGTCTGACCTTAGCAGCTTCGGACCTCCAACGAGTAGCATACTCACAGAAGGTTTATGTGGGCTTCTTTTTCAGATTTTGAATATAGAACACATTCGGTGCATTCTCCGTGTTGAATCTGAATCTGTCCATAAAATTAGACGCCATGCTTACCCAGTTCGATCACTTCTTTGGATCTTGGCTAATGTTCCAAGATAAATCATCTCCCTTCAAGCTCCTCATGAAAAGCTTCATGCAGATTTTCTCGTCTTTTCCTACTCCAACCGATTTGTCATAGTACGTTCTCAAATGGACACTTGGATCTCCTGTACCATCAAACATTTCGAACTTATTAGGTTTGTACCCCTCGGACAGTTCGACATCGGGCTGTATGCAACAATCTTCGTAGTTTAGCCTTTCAATTCCCTTACTACCTTTAACGCCTTGAATTCTGCTAGTCAACTTTTTAAGTTCTTCGGCCAGGTTACTGATGAGAAAGTCCTTATCATCAGCCTTGGGTGTGCTCGAGATGGACTGTATGGACAGTCTCTACATAGATGGGGGTGTTATGTTGGGTGTGGCAGTGGTCATTTGTGGAGTTCTGGGATGTGCAGTGGGGTGTTATTTGAGGTATGGCAGGTATTGCAGTGGTGGTGAGGAGCGGGATGGTTTTGTTTCTTTGGGATATTTTGTGGAGGTACAAGATTCTAAGCATTTGGGAAATTAACATTTGGAGTGGTGAGGGAAAATGAGAGATTTGCCAGATTCTGAACTTGGTCAAGTTCTTCTTGAAATTTCAGCTGCTTTTGTTCCAGTTGGGATGCATTTTCCTTTGGAACCAGAGTACCGTGACCATGAGTGACCTCTACCCGTTCAGTTGAGTTCTCCTTTCTGGCATTGTTCAAATCTTCCATCATCCCTTTGTTCTTGTGTCTGATAGGACAGAGAGGAGGAGTAGGTGGAGGGCCCTTGGATCTCGTGAAATAAGATGATGTTGCCAGAGTTCACGAACTAACCCTTGGGGAGGGGAATAAACAAAAATTAAAAATAAAAGGTAACAAGTTACTGAGGATTATATAAAAAAGTTCGTAATATTTAAACACATAGTGGGGAAATGTAAAGCGTGTCCTAATTTGGGGACCTCTTTATGCCCGTGGTAGGCCCAGTGACAAGTTGATTTGGAGAACTTGGAATGCTAAATGCCTCATTTCATTGATAAAAATGTAGATGAATCCCAAATCGACACTAAATAAATGGAAATAAAAGTCACTAGTGGCCATTGGACTTATTACATTTTATAAAGCAAAATGAAAACTCCTATCTATTTGTCCCAGAAGGAATGTCCCTAGGTTGAATGCTTTCGTTGATCAGATCCTCCAGTTTGCGTAGGTTCATCGGTAAAAATGCCTTTTCCAGGTGTTCTCCTTCGTTTCCCTCAGTGTTCTGGCAGTCGGTGACTCTCTTCCTCACTTTTCCTTCCAATTCCAGCAAACTGTATTCTAGAAATTCAAATTTTTTGCTAGCTTTGGCGACCCTCTCTTTCCACTCATTGATTTGGTCATTTTATGGAAGATTCCTCCACCAGTATAGCAAGAGTGTGGGCGTGCTAATCATACCGAAACTGGGGACCTTGTGCCTCATATTTCTGCAAGACAAAAGGGTTAGGCCCATACCCCCACTAGGCTCGGCTATTTAATATCAACAATTGGCATAAAAGCATTAGGTTCTCCAAGTAAATGCACAGAATGTGATGATGTCTGTTTGGGTTCTAGGGAAACCCAGTGGACTTTGGATAAGGCTATTTTAAAGAGTCATTATGCAGACAACATAACTAACTCGGCTAGGTTTGACCATGATGCATGCACAGTTAAACAGAGTAGGGTTTCTATGGCGGTCTTAGACTGGTACCCTTGAGCGGACAACTCAAGGGGGAAAGACACGGAACCATGAACTATACCTTTGATCAACTGGTTTTACCACAAATATGCCTTTCCCAGATTCAGGGGGTGATAACATCGGAAGAGCAAAACCACTTATTATATGCTATAGGATTTGTTTGGCACGAGTAGAATAAGATGATGAGCATGATTATGCAATAACTAAAGGCATGTTGTCATGTATTTGCATATTAAGAAAGCAGTAAATATAATAGTTTCATAATGTAAAGCAGTAGTGAAGGAAAGTAGTAAAGAAAATAAAAAAGAGAGACAAGTCAGTTTTGCAATTGAAATGGAAATTGAATGCTTAAAAGAAATAAACAAATAATTGTGCGTAAAGAAGCATGAATTCACAATAACAGTCTAAAATGGTAAAAGCCTAAAACAAAACCCCAGCATAGTCGCCATGCTGTCGCGCCCCATTTTTCCTTCACGAAAATCAGGTTTATGAAATTTGAGAGTCGCCACCTAATGATTAGGGTGAATTAGGACAACAAAAGGATTTTGATTTGAGCAACCAAATATAGGGTAAGGGCTTGAAATTATTCTAAGGGGAAGGTATTATGCACCCCTCAGAATCCACTAATATGGTTCCCGGCCAATCAATTATTGTGAATTTAGGTGCAAATAACATGTAGACAAATAAAGCTTCAAATAAGAGGGGATTTTCACATAGTAGTTTACAAATAAACAAAGTTGGAAAGAACAACTAGAAAAAGGCTGATTTCTTTTTAAAAGAAAGAGCTGAAATTGCTTAAAGAAGTAAAGAAATAAAGGGAGGAGGGTCCTAGGTTTATTAAAATATGGATTACCTCACACAATGTCCAGTAATCACTCCTCAATAAGGGGCTACATGTGACATTATCGCGTGGTTATCATATCCATATCTACCCTTCCCACCCTATTAAGGTATTAAAGCGCGGAATGGTCTCGATTACTTATTACATGCTATTACCCGTCCCAATTCTATCAGTCCCAGAGGCATTTAGGACTACTAATCCTAAAGGGGAGGGATATTGGGCTTATTTGAGGTTTCAATAAAATAAAAATCTAAGGCAACATACAAAAACACATATTGCATATTTAAGGGAAAGCATATGTCGACGTCCCCTTTTTTCTCGCGAAATCGTGTTTACGACATTTGGGAAGACAACTCTATTCCCGTTTGGGATTTGGGTTTTTGGAATTGAAGAGTCGCCACCTAATGATTAAGTACATTAGGACACTAAGGGTTTTTGAGTTGGAAAACCAAAGTTCGAGTAAGGGCTAGAAATTATCTCGAGGGGAAGGTGTTAGGCACCCCTCAAGATCCACTAGTGTGGTTCCCGGCCATGCTATATTGTGACTTTAAATGCAAACAAGCATACAAGATAATTCCACATAAAGACTGCATGTAGGCAATTAAAGGTTCAAATAGAAAGGATTTGCATACAATATTGCAAGTAAGTTGAAACTTGAGTAAAGGTAAAAAGGGCAGGAATTTTATGAAAAGATTTAAACAATTCTAAAAAAAAGAAAGCAAGTAAAAAGGTAGGGGGACCTAGGTTTATGATTAATATGGATCACGTCAATGCAATACCCAGTAATTGCTCCTCTGAAGAGGCGCTACATGAGGTATTATTACACCGGTCATCATATCCATATCTACCCTTTCCCACCCCGTTAAGGTATTGAACGCGGAATAGTCTCGTTTTACCTATTGCATGCTTTTACCCGCCCATCCTATCAGTCCCGGAGGCACCTAGGACTACTAATCCTAAAGGGTAGGATATTAGGCTGATTGGTTTCAAAGGACAAAAATCTAAAGCGACGTACAAAAACACATACTGCATGTTGGGGGGACGCATATAAACATGTAAAGGCCCATGTACACCTCCTCAAACAAAACACATAAGTAGCATGACTTAAACATAATTAAGGTCTCAAGAGGATAGGTACTTTTAAGGCGGTTAAAACTGAAGTAGTAACAATAATAGCACGATTCTAGGCAGAGATGGATAACCCAGGGATTTGAAGTAAAAAAAAATCAGAAGCTCAATAAATAGGCGCATTATTTTTAAAAATCATTTTTAGCAGAGTTTGTTTTAAGGAAAATCTGAGTAAACTTCAGAAAATCAAAACAAGAATAGGAACGCATAGTTTAAACTTAAAGAAGTTGATGAGTTTTAGTCTAATAAACACACAACTGATCAATTCTTAACGGGCCTAAGGTTTTCCTAGGCGTCATTATACATTGTCTTATTGTTATAAAGGAATGGACATACCCCTATTTGATTCTGATTTATAAAGGTACGCGTGGTAAGGTATTTGCAGAAAAATATTTCAAACTGCTTAGTCATATTTTAACACGGTTACTGGACTAATATGAATTAACCACTGCAACTCGAACAAGTGAGAAATCCTATGGGCAGGATATCTAATGCACATAAGAGTTCCTAAGAACATGATTTCTAATATGCCAATGCAGTAATGACAAGTTATTTGGCTTGTTGTTAATTATTTGCTGGTTATTAACCAATCATGGTCACAGGATGAGCGTAATGACAGTTTAAAAATAAAGAACCTAAAGCAGGGTCTCTAATGAATGAGATGCATGACCTATACAGGTTGTCTATTGCACAAATAAATAAATAAAATCCTATAAGCATGTTTTTTACCAATAATTTATACTAAGAATGCATAACCCTTCCCATATTCACTATTCACCCTCAATTGTTTCTTTACAAATTATTACAAATATGTAGCATTTGAATTAAAATACTAAAGAACATAAAAGTAAGAAGCTATGCTATAGGGAGACTTCAATCAGGCACAGTCT
The DNA here is from genome assembly GCA_026770625.1 of Nicotiana glauca. Taxonomy (NCBI): domain Eukaryota; kingdom Viridiplantae; phylum Streptophyta; class Magnoliopsida; order Solanales; family Solanaceae; genus Nicotiana; species Nicotiana glauca. Next base: position 201,900 of record MU707873.1, read on the forward strand.
TCCAACCTCAACCCCTTCGAGTTCACAGCCTTTGCCATGGTCTAGGTGCGGCAAAGCTCCCTAGGACCCCATTGGGTCCCAGGCCAATACCAGCACCTAGACATTTTAGAAGAATGCAGGACAGGTGCAGTGTGGGATACCGGCCTTGTGTGTCAAAGTTCAGTGAGTACTCAGCGGTGCTTAAAGCAATGCTCACACGAAAGGGGCAGAACCTAGTTTCTAAGAATAGTGTGAAGTGCAGGAAGAAGTATTTAAAAGAAGAGTTTTAAGAAAACAAGGGGTTTGTTTAGAAAGAAACAACAGAAATAGTAGCATAATATTGCATACAATGATCATGGGGAAAAGGAGCAAATAAACCACACAATGCTAAAAGGATGCAGGTTTAATGAACATGGCTACACAGGATCAGGGGATTCAGGGGACTGGGAAGCAGCAAAGTTAGGCATGCTAATGTGTGACAATAGGACATAGGCATAGCAAATAAAAGTAGGAGTAAACAAAGTCAGACTGAGCATGTAAATCAGAAGACATGGTGAACTATTAAAGCAAAGAGTCAATCACATATTGAGCAAGAGAAGCATAAGTAGAAGAAAATTACAAAGATAATGAACTGAAACAAAAATAAGCACATTCGTGTGAGGCTTGAAAAATTAATCAGGACATACCAGCAAAAGAGCAAAAGCAGGATGCAAAGACAAAGGTAGTAACACTATATTAGCCTTGGCTTTCACCCGGCTAATATTAAGCAGGGGCAAAGAATAGTAATAGAGCAATAGAGCAAGAGAGCTAGAGAGAATGCAAATTTGAAAGTGTTCAGTGGTGTGTAAGTCAGAAGACTGTCGTGTGTTCGTGTAAAAGACTTATGAGTATTTATAGTTGAAAGTAGGTAGTACAAATAAGGTAAAAATCATAGAAATATGTTAATTGAAGAACTCAAAATCAATTAATCAAAGAATCAAGGAAGTACTCCCATTAATTAAGGAAATCAAAATCAAACAAAAATATCCAGCACCATATAAGGCAAGTAGGAAAAATCAGTATACAAATAAATAAGGAAGGAATCAAGATTCAGTATTGCATATAGTAGCCAATTAAGACCAAATTCAAAAAAAAATTCTAATTAAGGAAAGGCTTAAAAGAACAGAGTACTATAACAAATAAGGTAACAAAATCAATTAATTCAAATGGGCGGGCAGAATGCTAGGGTTTTGAAAGAAAGTTTTTGAATTACCAATCAATCAAGGAAAATCAAAATCAATCATGTGAAGTCATGATTCTGCATTTTTAAATAAATAGAGGTGAATGAACAAAAGTAGCGAGCAGAATTAGCTATATAGACGGAAGGGGAACAAGAGAAGATCAAACACAATTACTCAGAGATAGTGAAAACAAGTTAAGATTCAGCAGGACATATTCGAAGCATGGTGATCATGAAACATTAACAAGAGTCAAGAAAATAGGCTAGCAGAAAGAACCAAAGCAAACAAAAATCAGGCTAGTACACGCAATCACACGAAGAAAACAGGCTAACACATAGAGACAAGGCAAAGGAAATTAGGCTAACACATATAATCAGAGCAAAGGAACATGCTAACACACATAATCAAATGAAGAACATTTTCTAAAAATTAGGGTTTTTTTAGTAGAGTCAGTAAGAGCATAGAAATTAGTCAGAATAAACAAAGGAAAGAATTTAATCACAAGGAAAATCAGTCGAGGCATACATAAAGAAACCTAAGAAACCCTAATTTTCAAAGAAAGTAAAAGGTTGTTTAGAGTAAAAGATCTTTTAGAATAAACTCGAAAATAAGCAAAACATAGAGGAAAATATGAAAATAGCACTGTTTTTTGAGAGATTCAGGAGAAAGTTAGGGTTTCAAAAAGTGGAAACCCTAGAAGTGGAGAGAACCCGTCGAAACTTCATAGATCATGACATATAGGGTGTGATTTTGCCTGAAATCACGCCGGAGAACCCACGAGTAACAGGACCAGGAACCCTAGGTCTCAACCACCATGGTCTACAAACCTCGAAGGTCCTAGAGATGTTGAACAGGATGGTGAGAGGCCCAACGAAGCCTTAGGGTTGAAGAGAGGTGGCCGGAGATGGCCGAAAACACCAGGCGAAACTTTCTAGGGACTGATTCACATGGTGGGGGTTTTGGAGTCTCAAAAATAGAGAGAATCAGTGATCTAGGGTTTCATGGCGGCTGATGGTCGAATGGGGTGAGATTGGAGGTGGCCGGAGAGGCGACGGAGTTCATCGAAGAAGAGAGAACCAGAAGGCTCTAGAGAGAAGGGGAGGGAGAGACGGTATAGAGAGAGAGGCGATCTCAGAGAAATGAGGATTTTGGGGGGGGAGGGGGGATTGAATTTAATTAGGGAAATCAAATCTGGGCTGTTGATCTCATTTGATCAACGTCTCAAATTAGATCAAGGTTGTACCGGGTTGATTAATTAGGTATGGGCCGGGTGATTTGAAGATTAGTCGGGGATTTTGCGGTTGAAATTGGGGGTTCAATTTGTGGTTAAAATTGGAATGTAAAGGGGTTATTATTGAAATGGACGAGGCTAAATGTTAAACAACCATTTCTTCCCTTTTATATTAATAAAAATAGTTAAAATAAATTTCAAAACCAATTAAAAGCACTAAATTGATTAATAACATATATATGTTAATTAAAAAATACTGGGAGCAATTTTGTAATTATAAAATACTATTAATCAAAAAATAGGCTATAGTTGCAATTATAGCAATTTAGCTTTTAAAATAACAAATAAATTTTATAAAAATATGTAAAAATCACCTCAATTATACCTTGGTGTAAATATGAGAATAAAAATAAGTTATTTACCAAAAATTATAGTGTGGGAATAATATTTGAATTTTGTACCATTAAAATGGACAACAAATTGATTTAAACAACTTTAAAAATAAGGAAAAAATACAAAAAGTCTTGGATATGCCTATATATGCATATACATACTATTTTGAGAATATTTTGAGTACATATAAAATACATAAGAAAAAATTGGATATCAACAGCATATAAACAAACAGAGGATCAATTATACCTCCTTGAACAGAAAAACATATAATTAGCATGACTTTTACATACTGGTTAAGGTCTGATTAAACACCAAACATGAGAGAGATTAAAGGCCGAGGCAGACTGATTTATTACATAATTTAGATTAGAAGCCCGAATCAAGCTTCCTGTTGGTTGTAATTAATAGAACAGATTTAGTTTAGTTATTACCCTATGGCTTGCCTAAGTGTTAAGACGGGGTTCTATAGGCATGATATCTACTGAATTCAGAAAATGGAAAGGCTTGAAATGAATTGTTTGAATGCATACTTGTTAAACTCGCTAAATGAGGGAATCAGATTATTAAAAGAGAAGGAGGAATTAACGAATTGATTATAAGTTCTGCAACTGACAGTATCCATTATTACTGGTTTTATATCTGACATTGAGTGAGGCGAATCAAATTCAATTAGAAATTCCTATAGGCATGTTTTCTATGCGTTGCTTATTTTAAACTTCGTAGACATAGTGTAAAAAATGCAGAAGCCTTATAGACATAGTATCTAAATGCATAAGGCTTGTTTTAAATCTATAAACATGGTATCTAGATGTAATTGAATATGCAAAAGTGAACAATCCTATAGGCATAATTTCTATACGAAGTTGGATATGCAGACTTCAGAATAAACCTATAGGCATGATTTCTATTTGAATATGTAGAATTCAAGATACCTATAGACATGATTTCTCTATGAAGTTGGGTATGCAGGAATATAGTAGTCCTATAGTCATGATTTCTATATGTATTTGAAATATGCAAAATTATAATAGACCTATAGACATGATCTCTACATGTTTTTGAATATGCAGAATTGTAATGGACCTATAGGCATGATTTCTATCCTTTACATGCATAGTTACCCACCCTTTTTCACTAGCCAGCTCAAAGCGTTTATTACAACTTATTACGAACCAGAATGAATAAAAATTACATTAGAAAAAGTAAGAAAAAGTACAACCAAAGGAGAGCCTGATTCTGACTTCCTGTCTTAAATTTGAGATATACCAACTCAAAGACCACTGATCTAAAGCCTTTTTCCAATCTGAGTGTGTCAAAGTTCTTTAAGAGCCTCAATGCGACTCCGGGCAGTGCTCACACCCAAATTGTATCACCAGAATAGGGACAAGTGCAGTGTGGAAAGGCCAGCCCTCAAGTGTCCAAGTTCAGAGGGATCTCAAAGGGTCCCAAGGCAAAGCTCACAAGGGGGGGGGGGGGCAGAATTTAAAGTCTAGGAGAGAGTGAAAGTGAAGAACAAAATTCTAAGGAATAAAGGAGAGGGAAACAACTACAAACAGGTGCACGAAAGGGGTTCAGGGAATAGGGGAATTGAAAAGAGCCAATTGCTTAGGCTAGGGCAAGCTTTAGGCATGCCCAGCAATGGAGGATGCTGGCATGCCTATAGGTCTACCAGGACACACAATATTACAGGCCAGGATCCCAGGGGATCAAGTTTAAGTCATGGACAATAATTTGCAGTACTGCCATGCCTCAAACCATAGCATAAACACATGGGGGGGGGGGTTAGGATTCATAATAGATTTAGAATAGGCAAATGGAAAATACATCATACTAAAGTAAGCATTGAACTATACATAATCAGTAGGCAGACATGCAAGTAAAGGTAGTAAATAAATACATTATTGTGATTGTTGAAAACCTTAATTAGGACATACCAGTTTCAAAGAAGCAAAATACAGCAATAGCAGTACTTGAAAAATATTCCACAACACAAGTAACAAGAGAGAATGCTTTTTGAAAGTGGGTGTGAGTTCAGAAAACTAAGAGTGTTCGTGTCTATTTGTGTCAATGAAAGAACAAGTATTTATAGTGTGAAAACAGGCTGAAAATAAGGCAAGAAAATAACCACGTACCAATTAAAATCAATCAGTAGAAGAACTTCCTTTAATTAAGGAGTTCAAACTTAAACGGTAATGAACATAAATCATTTAAGGAAAGAGATCGAGTAAGCATCTTGTGCAAAGTAAGCAATTAGGGGTAAATACATAGGAGTTTAATTAAGGGAAGAATCTTTGAAATATACGGTTAAACAAATAAGGTAAGTAACACAATAAAATCAATCAGTACATAGTAAATCAAGGAGTAAGGGATTCGAAATTACTGATTCATGGGTGAACCAAGTTAGAAAGGCTAAGGAAAGTTTTCTAATCAAACCAAGTAACAGGGAAATTAGAAAATCAAGGAAAGAATCAATCAGACTTACAAAAAGGAGGTCAGAAATCAGTCAAAAAATTGAAAGTCATTTTAGAGGGGAAGCTCAACATATATAAAGAGTACACAAGTATTAGGCATGTGAGGCTGAATTTAGGACAAAGAAAAAGCGTCATGCAATCACAAAAATCAGTAAGTAGTGAACTACAAGAACATGGTAGTCATCTTAGTAACAACGAAGAGGGAGAGTATCAAATAGCATGCAGAGGGTCCATTAGAAAGACCTTAGAAGAGTTCAACAGGGAATCATAATCATACAAAGAAACAAAGGTTGAAACAAAGATTTCGAAACTCACTCGAGCAGTAGATGGAACAATCTTCAGAAACTCGAATAGGTCCAAAGAAGTTAGGGTTTTGAAATCAAACAAGTTCAAAGACGAAGAACAAGAAAATCGCATAGCGAATAGTCTCAATACTCGAATGAAACCCCAAATTTTAGGGTTTTGCTATCAATCGAGTGTAGAGATGAAAGGTCTACTAATCAAGGCAAAAATACTTACGAAATGAGTTTAGAAATCTCAGAAAGAAACTGAGACTTTTAATATGCATTTTCCAGTAGAAGAAGAATCATAAGAAACACAGTAGTAGAAACAACATAAGAAATACAGTAGAAGAAACACACAAGGAATACAGTAGAAGAAACACATAAGGAACACAGTAGAAGAAACACATAAGAAATACAGTAGAATGAACTTATAAGAAAAACAGTAAAAGACACACATGAGAAACACAATAGAACATGCTAAAGTTCAGAGAAACTTTAAAGGATAACTTAACGAAACCCTAAATCGGAAAAAAATGAAGGCTCTGAAGTTGTAGTTTTGAAAGAACTTTGAGAAAATGTTTAAAAGCTTAGAGAAAACATAGGCATACAACGGATCTAAAAGAATTGAAAAAACCTTGAAGGGTTAGGGTTTCAGAAGAAACCAGGTGATGAGAAAGGCTTGGAAAATCATTTATCTGAGCCGAAGAAGTCGAGATCAGGCTCGAATAACCATGGCTGGCCAGAGCAAGGTCGGAGACGTCCATAGAACTCGAATCAAACAAAGTCTGGGCCAAGCTTCCTCATGGTCAGGCCTTGAAACCACAGTAACCAGGCATGTAGGAGTTATAGGACGCCGGTATAGGACTTCAATGGCCTTGAAAGCCATAGATTCCGGTGGTTTTAGGGTAGAAGTAGAGGGAGGCGGCTAGGGTTTGAAAAGCTTTGAGAGAGAATTGAGAGAAATGGGGGTTTCAAAGGCGGCTGGGGATGCTAAATGACCAGGGTTTGGGGATAAGGGAAAATTAAAAAAGGAAAGATTAAAAGGTGGCCGTTGATCATTTTGATCAACGGCCTGGATTGAATGGGGAATCCGGGCGGGTTGTTTAGAAGGGTCGTGGGTTGGGTAGATTAGGTAATTGGTTGGGTAATTGGGTTTAGGAATTGGGTTTAATTAGAGGTCCAAATCCGGCTAAAATTGAAATGCCAATGGGCTATCATTTAAATAGCCATTTTTCTTCATTTATTTTATAAAAAATAGTAAATAATTTCTAAAAGTAAATTAAAGGAGATAAAATGATTAATAATACATAATTATTAAATTAAAAATATTGGAGTTAATTTTGTAACTATAAATATAATTAAATCTTAAAAGAGGCCAGTATTGTAATTACATGCAATTTAGCTTTAAAATACCAAATAAATTTATAAAAATATGCAAAAATTATGTTAGCTATATTTTAGAATAAGTACGAGAATCAAATAAATGAATCACCAAAAATGATAATTTTGGGGATAATTATTGGGGTTTTCCTTGATAAAATATGGCAATAAATTAATGTAAAAATCTTTAAAAAATTAAGGAAAAATAATAAACCTTGGAATATGGTTATATATGCATATATAGGCTATTTTGAAGTTATTTTTCATATTTAAAAATATAGAAAAAATTGGGTATCAATGTAGACGGGACCAGATGAAAAATTCTTGTTGATGTGTCGTCCCAAAGAAGCCCCAACTGCTACGTTACTTGCATCACACATGAGTTCAAAAGGTACACTCCAATTTGGAGTGGTGATGATGGGAGTAGTTTTAAACTTGAACTTTAACAATTCAAAAGCTCTCATGCAATCATCATTGAATTTAAACTTAGAATCCTTCTCGAGAAGCTTGCACAACGGGTCACCACCTTAGATAAGTTTTTGATGAAACTCCAGTAAAACACCGCATGGCCTAATAAACTCGGCACACCCTTCACCGAAGTTGGAGGTGGAAGTTTATAAATAACCTCAATCTTTTCCTTGTCAACTTCAATTCTATTCTTTAAGATTTTGTGGCCAAGGGAAATTCTTTCCTCGACCATGAAATGATATTTCTCCCAATTGAGCACCAATTTTGTTTCTTCACATCTTACCAACACTTTATCCAAATTTTTGAGACAATCATGAAAAGAATCTCCAACCATAAAGAAGTCATCTATGAAAACTTCAAGGTATTCCTCCACCATGTCCGTGAAAATAGCCATCATACACCTTTGAAAAGTCGCTGGTGCATTGCACAAACCAAATGGCATTCGGTTGAAAGAAAAAGTACCATAGGGACATGTAAAGGTTGTTTTCTCTTGATCTTCTGGAGCAATAAGAATTTGGTTGTAGCCCGAATACCCATCAAGAAAGCAATATAAAGCACGACCGGCCAACTTATCGAGCATTTGATCTAAGAAAAGAAGTGGAAAGTGATCCTTCCTTGTGAATTTGTCGAGCTTGAGATAGTCCATACACACTCTCCAACTGGTCACCGTTCTTGTAGGAATCAACTCTTTCTTGTCATTGGTGACCAGCGCCATGCTCAATTTCTTCATGACACATTGAACGGAAGAATTCCATGAACTATCGAAGATGGGGTAGACAACCCCGGCTTCCATCCACTTGATAATCTCTTTTTTGAAAACTTCTTGTATAGCCTCATTTAGTCTCCTTTGATGTTCAGTAGATGGTTTGGTGCCATCCTCCAAGTTGATCTTATGCATGCAAAATGAGGGGCTTATCCTCTGAATATCCGCCAAGGTCCACCCAATAGACTTCTTCCTCTTTTGTAGCATCGCCAAAATGGAATCTACCTGTACGTTAGTCAAACAAGAGGAAAGAATAAGCGATAAAAAAGAACAAGTTCCAAGAAATTCATACCGAAGATATGGAGGAAATGGCTTCAGCTTGAAGGCAGGAGGCTCTTCAATAAAAGGCTTTGTAGGAGGAGTCGTCCTATTTTCAAAATCCATGGACAATTTCCGAGGTGCATAATTGTATGACCCCATTCCCTGCAAAGAGTTCACACATTCCATGAAGACATCCATCTCGTCATCAAAGTTGAGCAAGATGGCCTCCAACATATCACCAACATTGATTGTAGCACCTGTGTGATCAACAACAACATTGGTCACCAAGTCCACAAAAGAGCACACCTCATTGGTATTTGGTTGCCGCATGAACTTACACACATGGAAAACCACTCTTTCATTATCAACCTAGAAGGTAATTTCTCCGGGTTCAATATCACAAAGAGCCTTACCCTTAGCAAGCAAAGGTCTCCCAAGAATAATCGGCACCACATAATCAACTTCACAACCTAAAATGACAAAATCAGCTGGAAGAATGAATTTATCAACAAGAACCAAGACATCTTCAATCACTCCCAAGGTTCTCTTTATAGTACGATCAACCATTTTCAATCTCATAGAGGTGGGTCTTGGTTGCCCAATTCCCAAGGTCTTGAAAAAAGCGAATAGGGAATCAAATGATACTTGCCCAAAGATCACAAAGTGCTTTTGCAAACTCGAAACTTCCAATTGTATAAGGAATCATTAAAGTACCCGGATCCTCTAACATAGGAGCCATTGAATGCACAATTGCACTCACTTGATGAGTGACTTTGATGGTTTCAAAATTCATTGGCCGCTTCTTTATCATGAGATCCTTCATAAACTTTGCATAACCAGGCATTTGTTCCAAAGCTTCAACTAGTGGCACATTGATTGAGAGACTCTTCATAATTTGAATGAACTTCTTGAATTGATTCTCACCATTTTTCTTGTCAAGTCTTTGAGGGTATGGAGGTGGAGGATTAGGTAATGGGGCCTTAGCCATTTGCACTACCGGCTTCTGTATGTCAATAATTTGATCTCTAGATGGGTTCACCTCCTCTTGGGTCTCTTCTACACTATCATCAATATAAATCCGAACTTCATCATTTAATTGCACCACATTTTTTAGGGCCTCTTCTTCTTGCACCACTTGCTCATCATCCACAAGTTTCCTATGACTTGAAGTGGGTGCATTCCCACCTCTTCGACTTCTTGTAGTAATGGACATGGCATGCCCCGTGTTGTTTCCACCCTTTGGGTTTATTACCATGTCACTTGGTACTGCTTCCTTTGGACGAGAATTTAGAGCTTGAGAGATTTTCCCCATTTAAACTTCTAAGTTGCGGATTGATGTGTTGTGAGGCAAGTTGGGCATCCGAATCAGCAATATTTTCAATCATTTGCTTGAACATGTTCTCAATACACCCCATTTCATTGTTTGAAGAACTTGGACCATGGGAAGGATAAGGAGGTGGGTTGGTCGGTTGTTGATACATCGAGGGCCTTTGAAAACCCGACCCCCGATTGCCTTGATTGTTGTTCCATCTGCCTTGATTTTTACCACCCAATTTCCTTGATTATTTCCACTCCAATTTCCTTGATTGTTGTTGTTATACCAATTTCCTTAATTGTTGCCACCACTCCAATTTCCTTCATTGTTAGAATTCTAGTTGCCTTGATTGTTTTGAGGTTTCCATTATTGTTTGTTTGGGCCTTGGAAGTGTTTTCGTTGCCCTTGAAAGTTATTCACATATTGCACCTCCTCTTCTTGTTCAAAATAGAAATCATTTTGATCAAAACCACTATCTTCTTGCACATAATTCTCCACTCGATTTTGCACTTGTGGACCCTTGGTCCTTCTCTTGTTTACCATAATGTTTACCCCTTTCATGGTATTGACTTGCTTAGGATTTTGTGTTTGATGAAGTTGAGCCTTTGGTAGTTGATTCATGGTGGTAATTGATTCGGCAATGGCTTGCCCATGATCATGTAACTCTTTGTGAAGGTGGATCATGTTCAGATCATCTTGTGGAACTTTGGCCGGGGATTGCCATACCGATGATGTTTCCACCATTTCATCCAAAATCTCACACGCCTTCGCATAAGGCATAGATATAAAGTTCCCACCGGTAAGTTGATTCACTACACATTGGTTTGTTGTGTTAATCCCAATATAGAAAGTTTGTTGATTCATGCTTTCTATCTTATTGTTATTGGGACATTCCTTGACAATTATTCTATATCGCTCCCATATCTCGTGTAGTGGTTCATTCAGCTATTGCTTGAATGGCAACATCTCATCCCTAAGTGTAGCTATGTGCTCGGGAGAAAAGAACATAGCAATAAATTTTTCGGCCAACTCATCTAAAGTACTAATGGAATGGTTCGGTAGTCGTTCCAACCAATCTAAAGCTTTCCCCCGTAGAGAAAGGGAAAAAGCCTTAGCCTCAATGCATCCTGGAGATATTTGTTTGTTTGCTCCCTCAACAAGCATCCACAAACCCCTTCAAATGTTTATACGTATTTTGACTTGGGAACCGATGAAGAAACCCCGTTGCTCAAGCAAAGTGAGCATTGTTGCTCCCCTCTTTTTCCTCCTCGCGGAGAAAGGTCCGGGTTCTGAAATTTTCATGGGGAAATCGACTCGTTTCCTTTTGGGAATTGGGTTTTTGAAGAGTCGCCACCTAACGAATTATGGTGCGTTAGGGCACCTTGAGCAATTAACTCATGGACTAGTTCTGCATTACTAGAGATTTAGGGTAAGGCTCGAAATAACCTTGAGAGTAAGGTGTTAGGAACCCCTCGCGGTACACAATGGTGGGTCCCGACCAAACTTATATTCATGTGAATTAGTCAGACAAACAGATAAACAGTTTTACCACGTACTTGCAAGTAAAGGCATGTTTTGACATCCAAATACAGTAATGAAACAAGGAAAATGGTTTGAATAGGTTTCACATATATAAAGAAAAGTAAATTCATTTAAACAACGGGAGTTAGGAAAGGGGGGGTCCTAAGTTGGTTAGCCTACAGGATCAGACTCACACAATTCCCGGTAATCACTCATCAATGAGGGGCTACACGTGACATTAGCGCGTAGTCATCATATCCTTACTACTCAATTCCCTCCCCTTGGTCATAGCCTAACGTGCTCTAGCAACCTTGAAAGATATCTTATGCGTGCTCTACCCATCCCTTCTTGTGGCCCTAGAGGTATTTAAGACCTCTAATTTAGGTAGTTCTTGACCATCCTAAGGTACTTAAAGGAGGAAAATCAAGGCGTCAACCAAAATAATTAGGACTGTATTTAAAAAGGGGGAACAATTAAAGGCTCACATTTTGTTAGGCCCCGTAAAATCTTGTGTTCAAAACCTAGCAGCTCATAGTGCCAAGGTCCGAATATGTGTTAGGAATGTGTAGAATCAAAATAATCAATTTTCCAGAAAATTTCCATTATACAGTCCAGAATGCGGTCACAGATCAGCTATGCGGACCGCATTTCTGCCGCAGAGTGAAGCAGAAGATTGCCAAAATTGATGTTGAAAATGCGGTCCTATATGCGATCGCATAATCAATATGCGGACCACATAATCGTTGCATAAATTCCTCAAGGATTTGTGGAGGTCAATTCTGCGGTGCAAAATGCGACCACATAACAGGAATGCGGACCGCATTCCTGTCGCAGACCCAAGCAGACCTTTTAGAGTTTTGGGTGCATTTCTGCGGTCCAATCTGCGGACCTTATTTCAATTCTGCGATCGCAGAATGCGACCGCAGATCTTGCTCGGGCTCCTATTTTTTCTAAATTTTAAAACCCGACCCCTTTTTAATAAAGCACCCCAACCCCTCATTTTAATGATCTTTCTGAACAAAATAAGAGAGAGGAAGAGAGGGTCTTGAGAGAGAAAGTCATCTTCTCCAAAATTTGATTCTTCAAAACTATCCGGGCCGGGAAATTTCAAGTTTTTCTTCATCCCCCTTTTCTTACAGGTAAAATCCCTAACCCTTCTCATTGAATTTCTAGTTTAAACTAAGGGGGAGAGTCTCGTGCATTGGTATTTGAAAGTAATGGGTGAAATCATTCATGCATGTCTATTAAAACCAAAAATCTAGTGAGAGGGGTGGGGTAGGGGTAAAGGAGTGTTCAAAGAGGGGTTGATAACCTAAATAAGTTTAAGTAGCAATTGTGAACTTTAATTCTAAGTTATGTGTATTAATTTGTGCACTATATTGACGTTGCTAGATTTTTGGTGAATTGGAAGTAGAAATTAGAAAGGAACTCAGCTCCAGGTNACATTAGCGCGTAGTCATCATATCTTTTCTACCCAATTCCCCCCTCTTAGTCTTAGCCTAAAGCATTCTAATAACCTTGATAGATGTCCTATACGTGCACTACCCGTCCTCGTGGTCCCGGAGGTATTTAGGACCTCCAGTTTTAGGTAGTTATAGACCATCCTAAAGTATTTAAAAGAGAAAAATCTAAGCATCAAGCAAAACAAGTTGGACTGTATTTCAAAAAGGGAACACCTAAAGGCTCACATTTGCCTCCACAAACATAACGAGCAAATGCACGTCTCAGATAATTATTTTAAGTATTTAAGAGAAAATCTTAGAACATGATATCTAGATGAGCAAACAGTATACAGTATCGAATCAGGACCCACGTGTGAAGAACTGAGTCCATTTGCCTACTGATTTTAGGTTTGAGAATCTTTAAGCAGTAAACACAAGCGAAAATAGTTTTCTCGTTTTATAAAGATTCATCACCTAAAGCTTGCCTAGGCGTGGGATCATGTATAATAGTTACCAAAATCATTATAGTTCAGAAGTCGTTTTACCATAAAAGCATGTTGTTCTAGTTGATACGAATCTGAGAATGTAGTGATTATTACCAGTTTTATTCAGAAAAAACATCATAATGTGAGAGTATCTTTTATTACCTTTTCACGAATTAGTAATTAACTAGGCGTCTTAAACAAAATGCAAACAGGATCCTAGAACATGGTATCTAATATGCACACGTGAATGACAGGATGGTTAAAAACAGAATCCCTAAGGCATGATTTCTAAATGCACACAAGAGTTGCAGAATTATTGAAATATGACTTCTGAATGCACAAGAGTAACAACTTTTATGCTAATGTTGTTATTGCCCTAGGAGCAGGATTTCTAAGTAATAGACATAAAGCACGCATTAGTGACGGATGAGATGCTGATATAGTAGACATGAAATCCTAGGAACATGATATCCAGTGCATATTTTGCATGATTTGGATGAGTGTATTGATCCTAAAAACATGTATTCTAATGCAGATAGAAATAATGTAAAGCCTATGACATGATTTCTACCCCAGTGACATTAATAGGATTATATAGCTACCCCTCCAGTTTCACTAGCCATCCCCAACATTTGTTTACAAATAATTATTACAGACCAACTGAATAAATTACATAAACATATTAAGAAAAAAAAGAAGTTAACTATAGGCCTGAAGCAGGCCCAAGTGTATCCTGAAGATACCAGATTTTCCATAGCCTCAAGTGCCAAGATGTCATAGCCAATTTCATGTCCAGGTGTGTCAGAGTTCCCAAAGAACCTCAAGTATCCCGAGCACTGCTCACACCCAGACTTCATAACCAAAATTGAGTAAGTGCAGTATGGAAGGGCCATCCCCAGTGCATCGGAGTTCAGAGGGACCTCACAGGGATCCCAAGGCAGTCACACACTGGAGGGGCAGAACCTAGGGACTTAAGAGTGGAGTGAGAGTGCTTGACATAATTTTGAAAAGGTTTGATAGGAAGCACAGTATTGAAAAGGACTCAAGTGAGGTAGTTTAATAAAAATAGGAAAGTTGTTTAGCAATAAAACAGTTTTGACAAGAATTGTGTAATCAAACAAACAACAGATCAATCATAGAGCAAACAGAGTCCTAACCACATGATTCATACAAAGGGAATTGGGATTTGGGGACACATAATATACATAATGAACATATGACAAATATAAGTCTTTTGTAATTAAGGAGTAGCTAACAGTGCAAGCAGTAAGGCATGGATTTCAGAGGTGCTAATTAGAACATAGTTATAGAATTAGAAGTTCTTAGGGGGTTTATAGGATTGGGAGATGACATAGTATAGGATTTCATAGCAACAGTGAGGAAATAGAAGTACCAGACATGATTGGGCATAGCATCAAAATAACTTAGGGTAACAAATCAGTTTTGCAAAACAGGTGCAAACCAGAAACCAACTAACACATAACCATTCAACCATATACTAATAGAGTACATCCTGTACATGCTACAAGGAATGGACAAGCTCATACCATGCTGATGACATTTAGAACAGAACTAACAGTGATCCAAACATGCTAGTTACATATTGAAAGGTTAGATAATAGACAGGAACAGACTAGTAACTAGTAAACTAAAACAGCAAGAAAAACACATAGTGTTTAGGACTTGAATTGAAATCAGAACATACCAGTTAAGGAAAATAGACACAAAGTGAAGAGCAATGATTAGTCTTGGCTTGCATCCGGCTAATTCAGTAATAGTAGCAAGTAACAAGAAAGAGAGCAGAAAAGCTTTAAGTGTGTGTGGGAGTTGTGAACTAATGTCCATGTCTAATGAGAGTAG
The DNA here is from genome assembly GCA_026770625.1 of Nicotiana glauca. Classification (NCBI taxonomy): domain Eukaryota; kingdom Viridiplantae; phylum Streptophyta; class Magnoliopsida; order Solanales; family Solanaceae; genus Nicotiana; species Nicotiana glauca. The sequence continues at coordinate 216,976 of MU707873.1, forward strand.
AAGAAAGAATATATATAATAGTTTGAAAGCTACATAAATAAGGTAAGAATAATATTGTTCAGTAATTGGAGAACATGGAATCAATTAAAGTGAAATCAGTCAAAGTATTCCCTTAATTAAGGGAGTCATTTCAAACGGTAAAGAACAGGTACCACATAAGGAAATAGTTCAAAAGACCTAATTACAAAATAAGCAATTAGGGGTAGATACATAGAGTTCTAATTAAGGAGATAACAGTAAGAATCGAGAAATAATGCAGTCAATCACATAACAAGGTAAAAAAATATTTTAAAGGTTATGAAAATAGGAAAAGTAGCCGAAAATCAGTAAAAAATATCGTCCCAGGAAATCAGGGATTTAAAGAATCAAAAAATAGTACTAATACTAAGGGAAACATTATAAACTTCCATGAATAACAAATACTGAGTATAGCCAGAAATTGACAAACCAGAAATCCTAGTAAGACATTATTGGGGTAGAAATCACTAATCGAAACATATTCATGGGCTTCGAACACACACAGAGCAGAATCGACAAATAAGAAGGAATTCAGGATTATAACATAGTGTTAAAACTGGGGTTTTAACATAACAAATTAGGATTAAAAAGCAATTTTAATAAAAAGTCGTTCAAACATATGAGAATCAGATAACAACATTAAAAAAAGACCAGAAATATGTTTTGAAAAAGAAAGTTCGAGAAACCCTAATGGGAAAATAAAGCGACGCTTTGAGAAATCAAAAGTTTTTTCATAAAACAAACGAAAATAGCTCAGAAAAACCTCAGATATGTTACAGATCTGAGAGGTACATGAGAAGAGATTAGGGTTTTCTAGAAAATAACCCAGAAATAGAGAGACCCACTTAGAAACCCATAGGTTTAGCCGAGAAATATGAAGATCTTACTCAGAATCACACTGGAACAGCCTGAAACGGGCGAGAAAGAACCATAGATGCAAGCCAGCTAACCCTGGTCCCTTGAGGACCTTGGAGATGGTAAGATTAACGTGAGGGAGGCCATTGAAGGCCTGGGGCCGGTGAGAAACCACCAGAGATAGCCATAGATGAATGTTACCAAGGTTTGATTAGGGTTAGGTTTTGGAGCGTTTGAGAGCAGAGAGGGGTTTCAGGGCGGCGGGAAGTGAAGAATGATAGGGTTTGGGGGGGGGGGGG
>MU707874.1:5253-17830 GCA_026770625.1 Nicotiana glauca
TTTTTTTTTGTATTTTCGATTTTATATTTATTTTATTATTTTTTGATGTATTTTATTATTTATTATATTATATTTTTTATATTTTTTATTTATTTTCTTTTCAAATTTTCCTAGTATTTGTTCTACCATTTTTGACATTTTCCTAATTAATTCCCTTTTTGTCTATTGTTCATCCAATTTACCAACATTGGTATCTCACATGAGTCACAAATTATTGTAATAAAAAATTGTTTATTTTGATTTTGGAATTCTTTTACCTGGGGTAAAAATCACGTGCTCACAACATCCACAAAATAAAACTTGGATTTCTTTTAAACATCGCTATAGTTCATGTCTAGAAGTTCTCTGCATTTGAATTTACATTCTCCTTTTTCTTTGAAGATTTATTGTTCATCATCTTTATAAATTTGCAGTAGGAAGTATATATCTCAATGTGAAAATGGCAAAAATATTTGATTTCGTAGAAACTAAACTTTAAAATCTAACACATATTCAATATCAATAGTCAAGCACTTTCAGAATCTTCCCAGACAATATTTTGAAACCAACTTTATATTGCACCATAATTTTATATTTGCGCAGTCTCACCAAAAAAATTATATCCTGGTGTAGAAATATCAAAATTACAAATCGTTTGATTTATTGAAACCTAGACTTCAATCTAGAACATATCCAAAATTCTCAATCAAACAACTTCAGAATCGTCTCAAATAATATTTCAAAATCAACTTTATATTATACCACACTATCAATTCCAGATTTGCATAGTCTCACCAAAAAATTCATATCTTGGTGTTAAAATTCCGGAATCATGAACAGTTTGATTTCATAAAAATTAGACCTCAAAATCTAGAACATATCCAAAATTCTCAATCAACCAACTTCAGAATCGTCCCAGATAATATTTTGAAATCAACTTTAGCTCCGACACATTGACGATTTCAGATTCGCACAATCTCACCAAAATAATTCATATCTCAGTATAGGAACGTCGAAATCATGAACCGTTTGATTTTTCAGAAACCAAACTTCAAAATCTAAACCATATCCCAAATGAAAATTTTAATACATTAAGGATACTTTCAGATAATATTTCAAAGTCAACGTAAAATTCTAACACGCTGACGACTTCAGATTTGCGCGACTTCACCAAAACTTTTATATATTGATATGAAAGCCTCGAGATCGGAAGACGTTTTACTTGCCATCAATTGAAATTCAAGAGGTCCATTCTCACAAATATCTTGGGTTCAAGTCTCGCTGAATTTGAAACTTTGTGCCAAGCAATCTTTCTTCTTATACTTGTGTTCCCTTTTGACGTCTCTCTTCTCTTCCCTTTTTTTAGGGAATAGGCGGACTTGGAGTCCATCAGACTTGAAGGTTTGGCGAACCTGAAGACATAGAGAATCCCTGGACTTCAATGCAAATACTTGGCATCCTCCTAAAATCGTCCCATTGAAGATACCAATTTACCATTGCCCCCTTTAAATCAAATGAGATCCAAAATTCAATAGGAGGATGGCGTTTCAGCTTTATTTTACATTCTTTCATACTTCACTCGAACAATAATTGGGGCAATATGTATCTTTTGACTTATGTGATTGAACGTTGAATGAAACTCTAAGCTGCCTACGTACCTCGGTGAAGAGGATCAAGTCATACCATAGTTCAGAATAGGTGAGTTTTCTTTTTATTATTATTGTTATTTTATGTCGTAACTTTTGCCTAGGCTGCCTCTCTCGAGGTTTTCAACCTACCGAACTTTTTTTTTTGTTTGGACCAAACACAGTTTATATTCTTGCGGGCCAGGAGTGTAGGAACATGTAGTTTAGGCTCATGCGTCAAGGAGCATTGCAACTTCAAGGATAATACTTCTTCAAAAATTTACCATGGACAGGGCTAACTCTCATTCCATCTGCATCAACCAGCTTGTAAGCCCCACTTGAGTAAGCTTCTTGTACTACATGTGGCCCATCCTATTTTGAGGTGAATTTCCCTAATAGGTTTATGGAAAGTAATAATGGGTCTTCGTATGGCAAGGATTTGATCTCCTACTTGAAAGGATCTCGGACGAACTCTTTTATTGAAGGCGTGAGACGATCGGACTTGATAACATTCAAGACTCTGTTGAGTTTCCAACCTCATTTCATCAAGAGCCTCCAACTCTACTAATCGAAGTCGAGCATTTTCTTCATTGGTGATCCCTTCTTGTATAGTTAATCACAATGAAGGTATTTGATGCTCGAGTGGAAAGACAGCTTCGACTCCATAAATGAGTGACAAAGGGATCACTTGTGTTGGTGTGCGGTGAGTTGTCCTATATGCCCACAGGGCTTCTTCTATACGGTCATGCCAATCTCGTTTGGATTTGGAGAGGCCTTTCTTTAACAAGTTGTATAGTGTTTTGTTGAATGCCTTGGCTAGACCATTGGTGGCAGCATTGTACATAGAAGAGTTACATTGCTTGAATCCAAAGAGATCACAAATCTTGTTCATCAACCTATTGTTGAATGGCTTGCCATTATCCGTTATTATGTAATGAGGAATGCCAAAGCGATAGAATAATTTTACTCAGATGAAAGTTGCAATATTTTCCTTCTTTACTTCCTTAAGAGAAACAACTTCAGCCCATTTTGAGAAGTAGTTAGTTGTAGCCAAGATGTATAAGTGTCCACTAGAGGATTTTGGCAGTGGTCCAACAACATCCAGTCTCCAAGTGTCAAATAGCCATGATGCAAAAGTCGGATATAACACTTCAGGAGGCTGGTGAATAAAATTAGCTTAGAATTGGCAAGCCTTACAGCTTCGAGCGTAGTCCAAACAATCTTTTACCATCATTGGCCAATAATACCCCATCCTTTTTATATGGAAGTGGACTTTGGTCTAGACTGATGTGACCCACATACCCCAGAATGTGTTTCTTGCAAATCTTGGAGTGCTTCATCTTCCCCTAAGAAACGCAAGAGTACTCCCTCAAATGATCTTCCATATAGAGTATCTTTATAGTAAAGGAAGCGAGGTGCACGACGGCGAATTTCAGCCTTTCTCTTTAGATTTTCTGGGAGTATCTTGTAGCTCAAGTAGTAGATAATGGGTTGTCGCCATTCTTCCTTCTATGATTCCGAAACTGTGATAAGATGTTCGAGTTCATTATCTTCACTTTCGCCCTTATTTGGCGGTGGTACTACCCATTTTTGGCAGATTGTAATTTGCGCTTGATCAGGCAGGGTTAACGATGAAGCTAGGGCAACTAAAACATCAACCTTCTTGTTTTCTTTCCTAGGTACATGTTGAATAGTCACATCACCAACCCATCCCATCAATTTTTTTAGCATAATTATGATAAGGGCATAGTTCAGGTTTCTTGACCTTGTAGCTACCTAAAAGATGGTTGACCACTAATTGGGAGTCACCAAAGACTTACAATTGCAAATGTTTCATATCGACAGTCATTTCAAGCCCAAGTATTAGTGCTTGATATTCAGAAACATTGTTGGAGCAGAGTTGTGTTAACTAAAGGAGTAAGGCAGAACCTCCCCTTGAGAAGTGACAAATAGTACGTCGGCATCGGCTTCTTCGTGATTTGCAGCACCGTCAAAGTATATCTTCCATAATGGTTGTACTTCAACGACCATTGTGTCTTCATCAGGTAGTTCCCAGTCATTAAGTATCAGATGATTTGCCAAGAAGTCTACCAATGCTTGTCCTTTTACAGCCTTTTGAGGAACGTACACAATCTCGAATTGTGAAAATTAGAGGTACCATCTCTCTAGTCGATCGTTAAGAACAAGTTTTGTCATCATGAACTTGATGGGATTTGCTTTAGAAACAAGACGAACAACATGAGCTTGAAAGTAGTGCTTTAATTTTTGAATTGAGAAAACTAATGCCAAACACAACTTTTCAATTGGCGAATAATTCAACTTGTTTGGTGTCATCATCTTGCTCAAGTAGTAAAGGGAGTTTTCTTTCCCTTCACTATTGTTTTGGACAACAATGCTACAACAGACTTTCTCGTGCTGAAATATATAGTATCAACGGCTTTCTAGTATAGGGACTGCTAAAACTGGAAGCTTCATCAAGTAGGTTCTGATACTTTTAAAGAAATTGCTACAAGTTTGGTCCCACTTGAAAGGGACACATTTCTTCATGAGGCGACTAAATGGTTGGCACTTCCCAGCTAGGTTTGAGATGAATCTTCTAAGGTATGCTAGCTTTCCTTGTAGACTTTTCAATTCATGAATATCGCAAAGCTGAGGCATCTTCAAAATGGCATCCACTTTGGCATGATCAATTTCGATCCCTCGATGTCGGACAATGAAACCAAGGAACTTTCCAGAAGTAACTCTAAAGGCGCATTTCAATGAATTCATCCTAAGTTGGTACCTCCGGAGCAATTCAGATACCATTCTCAAGTATTTCAAGTGGTCGCCCTCTCTCTCAATTTTACCACCAATTCGTCCACATAGTATTCAACATTCTTGTGGAGAAGGTCATCAAAGATATTCGACATAGCCATTTGGTAAGTAACACCAGCGTTCTTCAAGCCAAAAGGCATTACCTTGTAATAATAAATACCCTTGGGGTTGCGGAATGAAGTAAGCTCTTCATCCTTTGGAGCCATGCAAATTTGGTTATATCCCGATGAACCGTCCATGAAAGACATAACCTCATAAAAAGTAGTAGCATCAATCATCAGTTCCGGTATAGGATGCGTGAATTCATCTTTGGGACACGCATTGTTAAGATCCCTAAAGTTGACACACACTCGAATCTGTCCATTATTCTTCCTTTCAGGGACAATACTTGAGACCCATGTTGGGTATTTAACTTTATGAATAAAGCTAGCTTCAATGAGTTTGTTAACTTCAGTTTCAATCAGGGGAACCAAGTCCGACCTAAAACGCCTTTGAGCTTGCTTAACAGGATGAGCATCATTCCTGATTGCAAGGTGGTGGACTGCTACTTTGGGATCCAAGCCAGGCATCTCTTTATAGTTCTAAGAAAATACATCCATGTACTCATTAAGTAAATCAATATAAGTGCTTTCTTCGCCAACTACTAGTAAAGCACTTAGATAAGTGGGCCTCGATTCTCCATCGGTGCTAAGCTTTATTTCTTTCAAAGCATCAACTATTTCCTTTACCCCTTCTTCAAGTTTAGGCGGAGCGTCCTTTGCATCTTCATCTTCTTGAGGGTCCCCATCGTTGAAGGATATGTGATAACACGGTGAAATATCCTCCAATTTCTCGTCATCATCCATTAGAGATGAAACGCTGTGCTAGCTTGTGCATTAACATGATACGAAGAACCTACACTTTCTTTCTCTTCATCACGTTCTTTAGTGTAGAGCATGGTGTATGGCTTCACATTTAGTACCTCATCACACGAAACCATGACTTTTGTTTGTCGTCTCATTCTAGAAGGAACTAGACTTTGGAAATCCTTAGAGATCTTCTTAACTTTGGGCGAAGCGGATGTTCACGTATTTCGATAATTTCTCTATAACTTGTTCCCTTCTTTAATTGACCCAATCTCTCAAATACGGAAGTCCTCACAATTGGTTTTCCAATTCGATCAAAGACTGAAGGTCTATTAGAACCGGCAGATTCATCTTCCACAATGATATAATTATTGCTCGCCCTTCTTATAGAGATGTTTACTAGTGATGGTTGCTTGTATCTCAAACCTTCATGTGGTTGCCTCATAGCAGCTTCTGATGGGAGCTTCCTAAACTTTGACGACTCATTGGGATTATATCCAGCCTTTACAAATAACTTGTAAGCATTAGGATCAAAACTTTCATTGTACGCTTTGTAGGGAGCGCCATTCTGCAAATTATTTTTGGTCACAAACGCTGCAAGTAGCATCGAGGACAACTTTACCGCCTCAATTTCTTTTACCGGAAGAGTTAGCCCCTCTAGCATGTTAGTTTGGAGATTAGATGATTCAACTTCATCTTTCTTCTTTTAGGGACATATTGGAGTGCAGGAGTTACTTTCTTGCCGTAAGATACAATCAATATCCCCTCTATAAGATTTATTCTTGTTAGGTTGTACCTCTTTAGTAATAGCTTTGGCTATACCAGAAACTACCTTATATGTCGTGGACTCATCATTCTTGCCATTCATCATCAACTTTTAGCTCCTTCACAATGCGTTTCTTTAAGTAGAACTTTGCATCGGCAAAGTGTGACTTATCCTCGGTGAATGGCTCATCATCAGCAACTCTTCTTCTCGATTAACCCTCATAATACTTCAAATATTGATGGTAGGTAGATGGAACCACTTTATTATCATATATCCAAGGCCTTCCAAGCAAGAAGTTGTATGAAGTCCTTGCATCGATCACATGCAGCCATGCACTTGATTACATATCTTCAGTGGTGATCCCCAACCTAATCGTGCTTATAGATCTTTGCCCTCTTGGTTGAATCCTTGAATCATCACATGACTTTCTAAAAGTTCGCTCATGAGAATGTCGAGTTCTTTCATTATGCGAATTAGCAATAAGTTCACTGAGGATCCTCCATCAACCAAAATTCGATTTACCCTTTCATTGCGCATATATCTAACCATGTATAACGGGCGGTTATGAAGAGTGTCACCTAGTAGAATATCATTATTTGTGAATGTAACTTTTTCTTCGCACGTGTTAACTTCTTGAGGAATAGACTCTATGAGATTTTCTGAAGATATTGCCAACGGTAGGTCATCACTCTTTTCTTCCCCTTTATCAGCATTGCAACAAGAGGCCTCAATACCATCACGAGAATTCTTCATGAAGAACCAACATGGCAAGAAATCCTCCAAGGTCACTGGATGTCGTGGCTTTTGAGGGTGGTGCACCTCCACTTCTGCTTTCTTCAAACGGCTAACTGGATTCTGTTTCCTTGGTCTTTTTACTATCATTTTTCTTGTTGGTTGTTCTATTGATTCTTTTCTCCTTCTGTGGTGCCTACGACAAGTCACCAACGTCCAACCTTCATCATCATCAGGTTTATCGACTTCTACTTTGTTGTTCTCCAGTAATTCTTCATCTTTACTTTCTTTAAAATCACATAATTCATCCAGACTGAATGAGTCAAAGGTGATAGAGACTTGGTTTGCGCTTTCTTTTTCATCTTCAAGCATGACCTTTTTTTCACGAGCCAAGTCCATAACTTTTTCCTCAAAGATAAATCACGTTTCTAGAGGGTGGCTCACAAGTCGATGGTATTTGCACTAATTTGGACCATTCGTTTTACCATCTTCATCTCCGGAAGCTCAATGAGATTTAACTCGAGGAGTTCTTCAAAAATTGCTGACACATTAGAATCCAAAAATAGGTACTCCTTATCTTGCATTTCTTTTTAAGTCAACTTCCCACTTGGTTTATCTTGAAAAGAAGTGGATTTCGTACTCTGCTTCTTGCTCACCTTCATTGTGAACTTCACAGGTGATGTGCTGACATTCACAACTTCTTTGTTTTCAAACTTGGGTGCATACTTGCTCTATTTCATGACTTCTTGCTTGTCGTTCCCTTTGCGAGGCTCATAGATAGGTAGCCTTTCGTTTCCAGCGAAGGCCATTCTTAACTCCATACCATGGGCACGAGTCGCAAGTTCTTTAAATGCACTAGGCTTGATACCTTGCGAGATATAGCGGATCCCCCAATGCATGCCTTGGATGCACATATCTATGCCAGAAGCTTCACTAAGCCTCTCTTTGCAATTGAGGCTTGCATTCCTCCAACGATTGATAAAGTCGATAACTGGTTCACCTTTTCGTTGACAAGTATTTGTAAGTTCTATCATACTCACAGTACGTCTCGTGCTATAAAAGCGATTGAGGAACTCTTGCTCTAGTTGATCCCAGCTATCAATAGATCCAGCCTCGAGGTTTGTGTACTAGTAAAAAGCATTTCCTTTTAGTCAGCGTACAAACTGCTTGATGAGGTAATCTCCATAAATCTCAGCATTGTTGCACGTCTCAAATAAGTGCGTCACATGTTGCTTTGGATTACCTTTACTATCAAATTGTTGAAACTTTGGAGGTTGATAGCCAGCAAACATATTCAACATATCTAAGGGAGGACTTGGCAACAACTTTATACTTATTCTTAATAGTTCCTTCAATGAACTCCTTTAGTTGATCGATTAGAATCATCCCTTCAGATGAGACAGGGATAGCCTTAGCGAATGCTACTTATCTTGGGGGAGAATCGCTCGCTGGAACTTCTGGGAGCTTGCCAGGTACATGGGTGGATTCTTCTTCCATCAAGATTCCCACCCTATCTGTTAGCTTGCCGATTCGAGCATCTTGATTTTGCATGCACTTGGTTAAGACATCGATTTCTTCCGTCAAGTTTGCCAACTACTCCTCCACAGACGAAGTGCTTGTCCCCATGGCTTGCATGATTGTCATGGATGATAGAGAGTAGCATGGATTGTCCACAATTTGATCCTCGATTGGCTCACTCTACATGGTGTAAGTGGATTTGATCTATCACTTGAAGCATCATCATCTTCCTTCACATCAGAGTTCTTGGATCCGGAAAGATCAAGTAGAGTAAACGTTTTCTTGATCTTTTCAGCAACATCGCTCCCTCCTTCAGGTGCGTTTGTGGAAGATCTTGCTCTTTTTTAGGATAAAGATCCGTAAATATGGGTTGATATGGACAGCACTTGGGGTTCTTGTTGTCCTAACGAGATTGCTTTGCTCCTCGTAATTGGTCCAAAGCTTCCAAAGGTAACATCGAGGATGCTTTCCGCATCACCATAGAACTTGAAATTAGCAGCCTTGATGGAAGTTGAACTGGAGTTGATTTTCTTTGAAGCCGTTTCAATGTTCTTGAACTTTGATGATTGAAAATTTGATATGAGAGGTAGAGATTTTTCCATTAGGCGTGCCAGAATTTGTAGACAACAAAATTACGTCGAGAAAATAAAATCAAGATCGAAGAATATTGTAACAATCGTAGTATTTGATTTTAAATAATTTGAGTGTACAATCTCTATGAATACTCTGATTCTTCTTTCCAATAGTAAATAAATTCAAGGGCCTTCGAGGATCTTGAATATATATTTGTTACCACGAACGATGATCTTGAATTCAACTACGATGAACTTTGATTTGAACTCGTACTCCTTGAACCCTGATTTGTTCTTTGTTCTTGAGCTTGAACTTGATTTCTTGAATTTGAGCTTGATTTCTTGAACTTGAATTTGATTGCTTGGAGCTTGAAACTTGTGGGGAAATTTGCAGCGTTTGATCCACGAGCTCTTTCTTACTTCTTGTTATGACTTATCGTCCTTTCTTGAGTTATGAAGACCCTTATTTATAGTTGTGGGAGGGAGGAGTTATGATAAGAACAAACTCTTTCCGACCAATCAGATCGAAGCATGACAAGGCCACATTCGTTCGGCCAGAACATATCACTTGCACATGTGGCGCGATTTCGTTGGCCTTTTAACTTGACTTGGGATGCCTTGTCATTTTGATATGTGGTATGATCCTATTGGCTCTTTCGTTTGACTTGGCGTGCCATGTCATTTCACGCATGACACCAAACTAGGCCTCTAGGAAGATGATATCTTGGTCCTAGCGAAGTAGGCTCATCATTTGTAGCATTAAATTGGACTTATATAATTAATCCAATTATATTATCCCTAAATATTTATTTGGACTAATATATTTAAAATAGGGAATCCAAATTATTTATTGAATTTGAGTTCAATAAATTTTACATGCCTACAGTATTGTTGGGTATTTGTGATAGTTTTTAGAACTTGTGGGTATAAGACATGTTTCATGTTTTTTCAAAAAAAAAAAGTGAAATATGTTTGGAAAACTGATGTCCAAATATATTTTCATCTTCAAACCAAACTTCACCCAAATTAAATTTTTCAAAATAAATTTGGGAATCTATGGTCAAACGCTAGCTTAGGAATTTAGTGGCTTAGAATGTCACTGTATGTGACTATATGTATATTATAATGCTCAAACTTTTATTTTTGAAATATTATGTCTAGATAGTTATAGCAATTTCTGTGCAATATTGACACAACTACAATCGTGCATTTGTCTCAACAACTTGAACTATAGTATTTTCCACCACGTTTTTGTGTGTGTGTGTGTGTTTGCAAGCGAGTACAGTTATAAATATGAGGTCATGGAAGGAGTGCATATCATGCCAATGCAAAAGTGTGAACTTTTCATAAAGTACATATGATATATTGGGAAAAAGACTTGTAGATTCATAGGCTATATATGTGAAAACGTTCCAAGAACCTTATCCAAGTCAAACATTTAACACCAAACAATGGAGCTATCTCACCGGGCACAAAAACAGAAAACCTATCAAAGACACAAAAAAGGTTCGCATCTGGCAACCAAAGGCAACAAATGAGTACTTGATCATACGCCAGAAAGATATAGGACCACCCGTCTTTATTAATAACAGACCACATGTGGTGGATAATGGTAAGTGGATAATTGCGCCTACCTATATGCAGTAACGAAACTAGAAATTCTATAAGGAGATTGGAAAAAAAAATTGCAAAACCAATATCTGAAAAATCCTCTTTATGTAAAGGGGATTCAACCATATACAAAAAAAAAAATGATTTTATTGTACATGTACAATACAATTTTTAAATAAAGGGATTTAATTGGACCTCCTTCCTTACTTTAGCTCGGTCACTATGGTTAGTACACATATTTATGTGTATCTCTATTATTTATGAATATATAATTTGTCCCTAAGGTAGGGGTTGTGCTTTTGCACATGTTGCTCAAAAATCTACATCCACCCTTGACGATGTTGTTAGGTGAGCGAACAAAGTCTCACATTGAAAGTTTATAAGAGAATATCACACTATATTATGATACTTTTTGGGAAAATCATTATGAGCTTAGTTAAAGGAAAGCTGACTGCGAGCTTAGGCAAAGGAAAGCTAACGATATTACACCATATTCAGAATATATTTGACCTGTTTTTGTAGGGATATGAAATCGAAAATAACAACAATTATAATAATAATAATACTGCAATAAAATATTTTTTGAGCAGAAATATACCACTGGCTTGAGTCGTGCTGGGCACTATCCTAAAAAACTATTTCAGCAGTGTGAAATATTTCTCCAGGATTAAACAAGCCTACCTCTATTAGGGAAGATACATGAATCAGCAAAATTAAATATTACAAACCCAGCTAGAAGGAAAAAGGAATAACAACTAATATTAAATATTAATAATAAAGGAAAATATTTTGAAGAGAGGAGAGAGAGACGTATGAATGTCTCTGATGATGGAAATGGTCTTGTGGGAAGACCAATTTATAGCCAAAATTACTCAAGCTTTGCCATGCCATGTTGGCGTCACTGTGTTAAAAATAAACTATTAGAAAATAAAGAAAGGTAGAAGAATGAGAAATTTCCGAGTCCACAATTTCCTTGTGTGTCCTTAAGGAATTTTAACCCCCTCACACGTTGCCAAGGTAATGGATTAAATCCTCCCAGGATAAAACGGAATAAACCTTCCTGCAACAGTGGCAATACAAACTGCAGGATTCCAACGAACTCAAAAACGGAGCAAAATCACACTTACGAATTTGAGAGAGAGATATTGCGAAGTAGGATGCAATATATTCAGAAAGATAGGAGTTCTGGAGTGTATTTCGTGTGTCAAAGATGCAGCCTTGCCTCACAATTTATAGGCAAATATCAGAAGAGGTGTCTTGAAAAGGTGCCTTTTCAGAAAATTCGCGGCCTACCGCGGTTCTACCGCGATCGTGGCAGAACCGCGGCCAGAGAGCCTTTCTGAATCTCACTGCTGCGGTTCTACCGCGATCGCGGCAGAAACGCGGCCAGCGAGGTTCTTTGAAATTTTAGCAGAGTTCTGGCATACTTTCAGCAGTGATTTGGTATTTAATTAATTATTGAATAATTAAATAGATTTTGTCCAAAAATAATCTTATCGATCGATCATTTGACAAATCCAAATCCAAAGCCGAAGCCGAGCCGAGCGAGCGACGACGACGGCGCGAGGGTTCATTCTCTTCAACTCCTTTAAAGAGTTTTAAGAAGTGATTCTATATATAAGCACACAAATGTGGTTCTCCCTCACCAATGAGGGACAAAGTGCAAGACAAAATCCACTTCTTCAAATTTTTATTTTCCCTCCATTTTATTTTCCTCCATTTTCAATTCACACTTCTTCTACTTTAAAGCCAAATGGCTTAAAGTCTCCAACAATCCCCCACATGAATAGGAATGGCTGAATCAAGAAAGATCATAGATGAAAGCTATGTGATTTCGCAAGTAAGGATTAATCGCATCTGGATAAGTAGGTTTCCCTTTGAACTTTCCGTAGTGAACATATGTCGGATATACTCGGTCAATCGATAGATTTGATATCTTTTAACCGTCGAACTTTAGTGCATACTTAGACAACCATATGTCACACAATCAACCCTTAACCGCCTTGCAGTTCTCATTGTTGTGTTCGTTTCAGCCACGAACACCGCCTGGTCTCATAAGTGCATAGAGAATTGGCCTTACAGAATTCTCATTGAAGCGGCTTTCACTTCACACTT
>MU707875.1:7080-27233 GCA_026770625.1 Nicotiana glauca
TCAAAATTTTCGGTCAAGATACAAGTCCGTCCATTCGACTCCAAAGTCATACTACATGACCTCCTCGCCTCCTGCATGTTAAATCAGGCGTCAACTGCGGTTAAATATCACCAGAAGTAGCCGGATTTTAAAATCAAAAGAAAATAGACCATGACAGTTTAAGTTTTCTTTTTCTTTTTTGTGTAAGTCTCTCCTGTTGGCTTCTATTGAATAAACAAAATTTATTTTAATAATTGATAGTCTAGCTTAGTTAATCTGTTTTGTATTGTTGCTATTAGGTATTAATTGTTTAGTCTAGTTCTTAGGTTAATTTCCATTTTTTTCTGTTTGTTTGTTAATTCTGAATTTAATCTTTGTTTTATTGTTATCAATTAGTTGTTAGTTTAATTAGGGTTTTTTTTACTGTTTGTTCGTTTAGACTTTGATTCATTTTAGTTTGATTGACAGATTAGGGTTTGTTAAGTGTTGATTACATGCATATTTTAGTTTAAAAAATAGCATTTAGTTTAATTGTTTTAAATTTCTTATTTCTGATTTTTGTTAATTTTAATTTTGTTCTGATTTTTGTTCCTTTAACTTCAATTTTCTATTTCAGTAATTGAGTTAATATTGTTATTAGTCTTAAGATTAGTTTTATTCATTTTAATTAGGTTTGTGAATTGGTTATAGCTGATTAGGATAATTGCAATTAGTTTTTAACCCTAATAAAGGGGTTTGGGTGGGTTAGTGATTTCAGGGGTAGTTTAGGTATAGAAAAGGGTAGGTTTATTAGAAATGGTAAATTCAAAACAAAGGCAAGGGTAGTATAGGCATTGCATAGGTAAAAGAATACTCTAGAACCCTCTAGATAGGGGGTACAAGTAGAATTGCAGTAATTTTAGGGTAGTTACTTGTAGCACAAGTCAAAAAATAAGGGGTGAAATAAGAAATAGGTGAGGACTAACTTGTAAAAGTAGAATCTGAAATCTGCACCCTAATTTTCCATATAAAATGGCATCAACCTGCCTTGTTTAACAAGTTTTCAGCCTCCAAAAATTCCCCCCAAAACCTCTCTGCAAATCTGAGCCTAAATTTTGAATTTTAAATCCTTAGAAGTTCAAAATCCTTCCTTTAGATCTTAGATTTTGCCCAGAAAAATCAAAAACAATAGAAATCCAATAGAAAAACCAAAAAAAATAGTTACTATTCTATTGAAATTTTCATTTTTATTTCCAGTAATTCAATGTATGTTAATTACACTTACTGATCTCGACTGGTTTTGGGTCCATTTGAGTTAGTTTTGGTTGAGCTTATCATATTTTGGGTTAGCCGAGCATATTTCAAGTGGTATTTAGCTCAATCTGCTGGTCTATTTAAGAGTTTTTAAACATTTCTGAACTGTTGAATCTCTGCTGGATTGTTATCACATTTCATTGATTGTTGCTGGGAGTTAAAATTGATTTCTGAGTTGCTGGTGAAGTCACTACTGCTGCTAACTTCTCCTTTCTTTATTTCACTTTAAATTTCAGGTACACATTTGAATTCTCGTTGATGTAGTTTTGAATTGAAGTGAAATAAAATCAGCTTCCAGATCTATGCTCATTTGATGCTTATAATTGTAGTTTAGCTCATGATGTGTAGTTATATAGTTTTAGTTAATTCACCATTATTTACATCTGTTCAATTTGGATTGGTATAGATTATTAGCAAATGATGTGTAGTTCGGATTGTTATGACTGTTTAATTCATATGAACTGTAATGGACAGTATATACAGCACTTTTCCGGTTCATGAGATTAACATCTGATTTGTTTCTTAGTAGTTATAAAATAGGTTCAAATAGACTTGTGTTTTCATGTCTGCTATTCAATTGTTTCGTTAGGGACTTGAGAGTCATTTGAATGAATAATAGCAGTACATAATAATTTGAAATAGCGTTAAATCTGTTTTCCTAGACAGTATTAAATGAAGTAAAGTAATTAAGCCACTAATGTTGCTGATAGAATTAATTCATGATTATGTTTCAGTTTCCAACATTAGCAAAATATCCACCAATAGATATAGGATTAATAATAATAATCTGATTCCTTCTGTCACAAATAAGGAGCTCACTCAGGGAATTTGGAATTTTGGTGGGCAAATGTTTAAGCAAATTAGGGGTCTGCCCGGCCCCTGGGGTTCGATTTTGATCACCCTCTCCTTTGCCTGATCTGCATGTCTAAGTTGGGCCAGTCTCAAACCTAGGCCCAAAACGAATAAGAAAAGTTACTGAAGTAAAACTCTTAAAATTATATTAGGGATATAGGAAATTAAATCATAAATATAAAATTGAGTTTTGAATTAGGTAGCGGGTTCAAGCTAAAAGGGTTTTCCCCTTTTGTTTGAATTCGGACTTGAATTCGAGGCCCGAATTTATATTCGTGAATTCATTGACCTTTTAGAGACAAATATTAAAATAGAAAATTTTAGTTTGCTTTAGGTTGGCCTTTTAATAATAAAATAAGACGAGCCTCGCCAAACCAAATATAAATTGCGGGGCCCTCATTAATTACTTAATTAAAAATACTTAAAATTTGGGATGGGCCGTTTAGCGAATTTCATGGCCTTCCCCAAAGATAATAACGTGTTAAACACCTTAGACGCGCTTTTAATAAAATTACATTCCTAAATACGGGTGCACATTTATGTGACCCAAATCTAAATTTCAACGAAGTCAAAATGTGTCAAAAGCCACGGGTGCACTGGTGCGACGTGGTTCGAGATACGTTTTCACGACGTTGCAATTCTTACTAAAAATAAATATATAATAAAAGCGGGTTATTAATAAAAGGCACATAGTCTAGAACATGTTTTTGAAATCAGATAAAATCAAATACAACAGTTGAGCGACCGTTCTAGAACCACGGAATCCGGGAATGCCTAACACCTTCTCCCGGGTTAACAGAATTCCTTACTCGGATTTCTGATTCGCGGACTGCTAACAGAGTCATAATTTCCTCGGTTCGGGATTCAACTGGTGACTTGGGACACCATTAATCTCCCAAGTAGAGACTCTGAATCTTAATAATAAAATCCCGTTCCGATTGTCCTTTAAGTGGAAAAACTCCTTTATGCCCTTGCGGGTGTAGCGAAAAAGGAGGTGTGACATTGAGCACAGCGTTCCATCCTCAGACGGATGGTCAGTGCGAGAGGACTATTCAGATATTGGAGGATATGCTCCGAGCCTGTGTCATTTATTTTGGAGGCTCGTGGGACCAGTATTTGCCTTTAGCAGAGTTCGCCTACAATAACAGCTACCAGTCCAGCATTCAGATGGCTCCATATGAGGCGTTGTATGATAGGCGATGTCGGTCTCCAGTCGGATGGTTTGAGCCGGGAGAGGCTCGATTATTGGGTACAGATTTAGTTCAGGAGGCCTTGGATAAGGTCAAGATCATTCAGGACAGGCTTTGTTCGGCTCAGTCGCAGCAAAAAGTTATGCGGATCGTAAGGTTCGAGATGTATCTTTCATGGTTGGTGAGCGGGTCTTGCTCCGAGTGTCGCCTATGAAGGGCGTGATGAGATTTGGGAAGAAGGGCAAGCTTAGCCCTAGGTTCATTGGCCCATTTGAGATTCTCGATTGTGTGGGGGAGGTGGCTTACAAACTTGCCTTGCCGCCCAGCTTGTCAACCGTGCATCTAGTGTTTCATGTGTCCATGCTTTGGAGGTATCATGGCGATCCAACCCACGTGTTAGATTTCAGCACTGTCCAGTTGGACAAGGATCTGTCTTACGAGGAGGAGCCGATAGCTATTCTAGACCGGCAGGTTCGACAGTTGAGGTCGAAGAGTTTTCCTTCAGTGCATGTCCAATGGAGAGATCAGCCTCCTGAGGCATCAACCTAGGAGTCCAAGTCTGATATGCGGAGCCGTTATCCTCATCTATTTCCCGACTCAGGTACTTCTTTCTTTTGTCCGTTTGAGGACGAACGGTTGTTTTAGAGGTGGAGAATGTGACACCCCAAAGGGTCATCACTGGTTTTCTCTTTCATTCCGCTCTTCCGAGGCCTTGAAAACCTTATTTTTACTTGCCTCAATTTGCGTGCACAGTCCGGGCGCGTAGCCGGAAAGATTATATGTTAAATTTTGTGAAAAGATTTTCAAAATGTGGCTTTAAAATGATTAAAGTTGACTTCGGTCAATATTTTTGGTAAACAGACCCGGACACGTGATTTGACGGTCTCGGAGGGTCCGTAGAAAAATATGGGACTCGGGCATGTGCCCGAAGTCAAAATTCGAGGTCTAGAGCTCGAGAAAAGAATTTTTTCGGTGAAATTATTTTTCTGAAATTATTAAGGAAAATGAAAATGAAAATTGATTAAAAGACTGTGGTATCGGGCTCGTATTTTGGTTCCGATGCCCGGCACAAGTCTTATATATGGTTTAAGCGCTTTTTGTGAAATTTGGTCAAAATCATACATCATTTGACGTGTTTCGGACCTAAATAACTAAAATTTAAAGTTTATGAAGTTAGAATCAAAAATGATGATTTTGAGGCTTGATTCATTGAATTTGATGTTGTTATGGCGATTTGATCGCTCGGTTAAGTCTGTATGAGGTTTTTGAGTTAGTGTGTGTGTTTGGTTGGGAGCCCCGAGGGCTCGGAAGTGATTCAGAGGTGGTTGGGGGTGTTATTGGCCTTAGAGAAATTGCAGAAACTTCAGTTCTGGTATTCTGGTATGCTGTTCTATGTGATCGCATAGGAGCTCCACGATCGCATAGTGTAAGTCTCAGTTTCCCAAACTTTGTTCTATGCGATCACATAGATTGATCCGCGATCGCATAGCTTGGCCCAGTCTCTTCAATGCGATCGCATTCCTCCTATGCGATCGCGTAGCATTAGGCCCCACCAGAAGTTTCGATTCCCATTTCTTCTATGCGTTCGCATGACCTCTTTTGTGATCGCAATGGTCAATTTTCCCTTCCCCTATGCGATCTCAAGCCTCCTTTTGCGATCGCATAGAGTAAATACGCCAAGTGATTTTTTTTAAAATGTTCAAAACAGATTAGTTTCGGGACTTAGGCATTTTTCTCACGAACTCTCTTCTTCCCCATGCTTTAGGACTCCATTGAAGCCCCCACCCTTCAAGATCACTTGGGTAAGTAATTTCCCACTTATTTCCTTCATTTTCCTTCATTAATTAATGAGTTTCTATGTCTAAATCATGTATTTTAGGGTGTAAATTGGGGGGAGAAGGGTAGAATTAGGGCTTTTCAATTTTCTTTGATTTAGACCTCATTTTGGGGTCGAATTTGAAAACAACTTGTATATCCGGGCTCGTGAGGGAATGGGTGACATGGAATTGGTTCGAACCTCGGGTTTTGACCACATAGGCCCGGGGTCGATTTTGAGATTTTTGGGAAGAAAACTTAGAAATTCATATTTAGGCATTGAGTTTAGTTTGTTTAGCTATTATTAATATTGTAAAGTCATTACTTCATAGATTTGACTGAGTTGGAGTCGAATTTGAGGGGTAAAGCTATACTAGAGGCTTGAATTGACGTTGGATCAATTGAAGTAAGTGTTTGGTATAACTCTGGCTTAAGGGAATAAGAATAGAGTCTTATTTGTTAATTGCTATTGTCGAGTACGGTGTATAGGCATGGTGACGAGTATCTATACACCGGTGTCTAGCATGATCGTGTGTCCTTATATTGTGATTATCCTTAATCGTTGTGATTATTCCATGCTTGTTTGATGATTTCTATATACGGTAAAGAGTATGAGATAGAGATTTTGAAATGACTCTTGGAGCTATGGCTCGAATGTTAAGGTTAATCTCAGTGAAAAGTGTAAGAAAGTGAAAGAGTTGATAATTTCTCCCTTGCCGGGACGTGCTATTGGTTTTGTTGATTTTCTCCTTTGCCGGGATTTAGTTGCGTTGTTATATTCCCCTTTCCAGGTTTGGTTGTTTAATATATGGATCGGGTTGCACGCCGTAATAACACTATATAATTGAGGATCGGGTTGCACGCCGCAACAACACTATATAATTGAAGATCGGGTTGCACGCCGCAACAACACTGTATATTTGTGGTTCGGGTTTCACGCCTCAACAGTGATGATTGAGGGTCAGGTTGCACGCCACAACAGTATTGTACGTGATCGGATCGAGTTGCGTGCCACAACAAACTATAGCTTAATTGTGTTTATTCCGGATTTAAGCTTTTGTTGGCTGCTCTATCCTTTAAGTTTAGACTTCCTGTTTTAACTGTTGTCTTCCCACAGCATGTTTCCCCCTCCTTATATAACTGTTTATTTCCTGTTTATTTTCCGCAATATATTGCATAACTGCACAGGTTTATCTGGTAGTCTGGTCTAGCCTCGTCACTACTTCGCCGGGGTTAGGCAAGGCACTTACCAGCACATGGGGTCGGTTGTGCTGATGCTACACTCTGTCCATCTTTTTGCACAGATTCAGGAGCAGCTTTTGGACCTCAGCAATAGGATTTGATCGGGAGCTGACTTCAGTCCAGGGACTTTCGAGGTATCCTAGCTGACGTTCGCAAGCCGGAGTCCCTTCTATGCTATTAGTTTGTTTTCCTTGCACTTAGACAAACATTGATGTACTTCTATTCAGACTTGTTTTTAGCACTCTTTAGTAGTTCGTGAGTTAGCGATACCAGTCTTGGGTAGAGGAATGTTAAAATTTCACATTTTGGTTTTCAGTTATCTATGTTTTTAAGACTTCCGCTTTTATTTAAATGACCCGTATTATTATTATTGTCGAGGTGTTATCAGAAAATATTTTAAATGCTTGTCTTGAATAGCTCCGATAGTAGGTGCCATCATGACTCCCGATGGTGAAAAATCCGGTTCGTAACAAAAAATAACTTAAATAATAAAATTTTAACTAAACCCGCTAAGCACACTATTCCCGTAACAGTGTGCACCCCTGTACAAAAATATTAATATCTCTCTACTCCAAAGTCGTATTAATGAACGGTTTGTTGCTTTGGAAACTAGACTCATAGACCTTCGATTCGGTAGGTAGAACACACCATAACTCCCAGTATATTGAGAGAAAAGCTCATCAACATTTGATCCAAATTCCAGTAAAATTTAAAACCCATAACTTGCGACGATCTTTGTCGAATTTTTTAATCACAACTCAAATGACTTCCAATCTTAGCGTATAACTATCACATAATTTAAATATTTCGTAGCAATTATCTTCCTATCGAATTAGTCCCTTTACAGCATGATAACACCGAATACACAAGGTGTAACATTAACAAAGTTATGTCACCGGAAAGCAGAAGGACTATCTGTATAGGATAAAAAATGGTATGTTAAGTCGTGCATGAAATATATATAGTATAATTGAGCATAGTATTTAAGAATATATAATGTATATTATAAAAAAACCTTTATTTAAATAATTATTTTTATATTACGTGCATGGAATATATATTTTACAACCTCTATTTTCTTTCATTCTACAACAACAACAAAAAACCCAGTTTGATTCCATAAATGGGGTTTGGGGAAGATAGTATGTACGCAGACCTTACCCCTACCTCATTTTCTTTCATTCTGAATTGTGTAAATAAATTTTTAAATTTTTATTGTTAATACTAAAATTATTATTACTAACAAATTATTCTAATTATTTTTTTTACCATGCTCATTATTTGTTACTCCAGCATTATATATGCTTAAATACTTTTTACTTTTTAATTTATAAATAGTATTTATTATTCTATAGTTAGCCATAATGTAAATTAAAAGGGAAAAATCATAATAATATTGAAAAGTTTAAAAAAATAAAAAGAAGATAAATATTTATAATTTTGATTTTAAAATGGGTATTTGGCAATCTAAAATTTAGAAAATCTAGTTAAGTGACCTTTTGAGTGCAATAAATATAGTGCAATATTTATTATTCTATAGGTAAGACTCGCCTAATTAATGCTAGTACGCATTTGCGGATTTTCATGCATATTTTCGTTTTCATTTTCCTGGTTGTCTGTGGATTTTCTGTGGGGAAAAAAACCACGTAGTTGCATTTTTTCTATGCGACGTACATTTGAAAAAATTCTGCAATATTTTTTCTAAAAGAATCGGATCGATGGTAAGTATTATGCTATAAGAAAGAAAGAATTATAAGAAAATACACATGACTTCATATTATAAGTAAAAATAGCCCATACTTTTAAATTTTACTCAACCTAGCCCACATTATATATATTTTAAAAGCATTAGCAAAATTTAAAATCTATATTCTCACAACCATTGCTTCTAAAAGTTATGGAGTTAAATGTGTGTTCTCATAACCATTGCTTTCACTCTCTCTTCTTCTCACATCTTCTACATATGCTTTAAGGGGTCGTGTATTTTCTGTTTCTCCTCTTGTGTCACCTGCTTGCAATGTAAGAAAATTGAAGAGCAGAAGTCCACCATTGAAGACCATTCAAATCTTTGCTTCCGAGAATGGTTTTTTTTTTTGAATTTGTTAGTTGTTTGGATTGAGTGTTGTTCCAATTGATTGAAAATATCAAAAGGAGTTTAAAATTTAAATTTGAAGTGATTTGGAGTAGATTTGAGTTAAATTTCAGAAAAGACGCAAGGAAGAAGACGAAATTAGTTTTTTTGGATAATTATGTATAATCTTGTATAATAGTGTATATGAATGTAGAAACACACCTTATACACTATTATACACCTTTATACAAGCTTCTGTAGACGAACTTCTTCAACGATTTTCAATTGCAATTCTTGTTCAAAACCAGTCCAACTCTCCATTAAATGATTTCAAATTCTATATACAACCTCCTTATACTATTTCTAACAAGTTTAAATAACAGCCACTCCAAATTTCTCACAAAATCAAATTCGAAATTTAAATCCGCATATCTAAGCTTGTTAAAAATCTAATTATCACCATCCAAATGAATTTGGTTTGTTGAACTAATATTTGAATCATAATTACTGATTCGAAAATTAATTTAAAAGCTTGAGGAATCTATTTTAAAAATTAAATAGTAATTTTGAGAACCTATTGGAGTTGGATGTTGAATCTTAACCTATTGTGCTGGTTGATTGTAAATTAAAATATGGGTTATAAAATTGAAAAGTAGTGCGCCAGTTGTTCTAATGTGAAATTCTCCCAATAATTTTATTGTCTTGATTGGTTAGGTAAAATTTTGTAATCCAATCGATCATACTGGGTAGTTGTTGTTGTTGTAATCGATCATACGGGACAGTTTATAAAAAGTTGCACTTATTAAACACTTGAAGGATTTATTTTCAAGTTAAAAGTTGGCTATGATAGCTAAAAGAGAGACAAGTTTTCATACTTTTGGGTTCTTGGAAAGTGGTGATGCGAACTCTATTTAGTAGCATAATCTTTTTAATGGAAGGAATTCTATAAAATGGTTCTAACTTTCTAAGATCCCTTATACACAATTAAAGTAGAAAATTTCATTTGAAGAATGTAATCTCACCCATCTAGAGAGCTAATAGACAAGTTCAGTGAGGAGTTCCAACTACCACAAAGAGTACCTACTTGTTGCATAAATGGGATTTTGACTGTATTTTTTTGGCATTTATTTTCTTTGCTTTTATAGGACAAAACCTTCTACCAGCTAAGGATTTCAGAGTCTTTCCCTTTTAAAGAAACAACATTGTCATTGCTACGTCGTACGCACAAAAAAAGTGCTTTTAGATGAAAATATGCAAGGCACTAGGTTCACGAGTGTGGCCTAAGCGGTCAATGAAGTGAGTGAAAATCATGAAAAATCAGGGTTCGCATTCTAGCAAAGACAAAAAAAATGATTGTTTCTATCAGTCTAATCCTTAGTAGATAGAGTTATTCGGTGTTTGTGCTAGCAGGAGATAGAATAGTCGAAACGCGCACAAACTAACTACTAACACCACCATGACATGTTTATTTCATAGTTACTAAGTAATCAGGAAGCTTTCAAGAATCTTTAGAAATTTAACTGACCACCCCAGCGCTTTAGTTATAAAAGTAAAATTTCATTTGAAAGTGTAATATCTTTCACTAACATTTGTCTATAATATAAAAAATAAATGAAGTATCTTGATCATAACACTACCGAGTCGTTTGCTTATAAATACATAGTTTCTTTCATTTGATCATAACACAACCGAGTCGTAGTCATCTTTTGCTGATTGCTTTGTTATTCACTTCATATACAAAGAGTCGGAGTTAATGGCATCAATTAGTAAACTTGAAAAGAAAAAGATCAATGGCACTGTTGTACTAATTAAAAAGAGACCTTTAGACATTGTTCCATCTGAAGTTGTTCAACAGCAAGCTGTTTATGAGATTCTTGGGCATAAGGTCACCCTGCAGCTTATCAGTTCTTTTACTGGAGATTCAGGTGATTTTCTTTTTCAAAAAATTTCCACTTTTTATGCGTCATTGTAATTATCTTTTTGCCATTTGAAAACATAGTGAACTTCTAGTACGTTATATATTATATATATATATATATATATTTTGTATAATATTGGTTTGAGATGAGCTTAAATGGCGCAACATGGTCAATGAGGATTCGCATAGTCGACTATAACTTGCATGGAACCAGGGCATACTTGTTAATATGTACCACTGGTCTAAGTTGATATATAAGTTTTTCTTGAATAATGTGATTTAAAAGTTGATAATTTTATTTTTGAAGGGAAAGAAATGAAAGGTAAACTTGGTAACCCCACACACTTGAGAGATGAGAATAACTCAGGAAATGAATCAAAGTTTGGTGTCACATTTGAATGGGATGAAGAAGTTGGAGCTCCAGGAGCATTCATTATCAAGAACTTCAATCCTAGTGAGTTCTTTCTCAAGAAACTGACTCTTGAAGTTGATGATCCAAGTCATGGAAGTATGCATTTTGTCTGCAATTCTTGGGTTTATCCAGCTGACAAGTACAAATCAGACCGCGTTTTCTTTGTCAATCAGGTAAAGTATAACATGACAAACATTGACTTGGCTATTGGTAGTGGTCTAAATTATGACTAGGGACATTTGTTTACATGATGCAGGCTTGGCTTCCAAGTGAAACTCCAGCACCGTTACGTTGGTACAGGGAAGAAGAGTTGCTGAACCTGAGAGGAAATGGAACTGGTAAGCTTGAGGAGTGGGATAGAGTTTATGACTATGCTTATTACAATGACCTTGGAGATCCAGAAAAGGGTTCGGATTATGTTAGGCCAATCCTAGGAGGATCTGAAAAGTATCCTTATCCGCGTAGAGGAAGAACCGGGAGGCCACCAACAAAGACAGGTTACTCATTGCTGTATCATATTGATTTTACTATGAGCTATTTCGTAGAAAAAAGGTATTAACAGTTTTCAGTATGTATAATTTCCTGAACTTTTGTGCACAGATCCTAATTCTGAGAGCCGGCTGCAACTGATAATGAGCTTTGGTATTTATGTTCCAAGGGATGAGAAATTTGCACCCTTAAAGATGACAGATTTTGTCGGTATAGCACTTAAGGTCATCGTTCAGCTCCTTGTTCCTGAGCTCGAGTCTTTAGCAAACATCAGCCTCAATGAGTTCAACAGCTTTGAAGAGATATTAAAAATCTATGAAGAAGGAATCAATCTTCCAAATGATCTTTTGCAGAGAAGTACTACACATATGCTCAAGGAATTTATTCAAAGTGTTGGTCAGGGGTTTCTTAAGTATCCAATGCCACAGGTTATTAAAGGTACTTTTGGATAAAAGAGCAATAGTAAGTCAATCCCCTTTGTGGGAATCTTTCTTTTTAAGGCTGCGATCATACTACCCTCACCAGACCCTACTTGTGGAATTACACTGGATTGTTGTTGTTGTTGTTGCTTTGTGCTTTCTCAAAGTCTTACATTGTTGCAACAGAGGACAAGTCAGCTTGGCGGACAGATGAAGAATTTGCAAGGGAGATGTTGGCTGGAATAAACCCTGTCTGCATTTGTGTCCTTAAGGTAATCTAAAACTCACTTTTCCATCTACTATTTCTGTCGTGTCTGTGCAAAGCAAGGAAAAAGGAACAAAACATAAGTAACCTTAGGTCCTAACTTTTAAATGAACTTCGCATTATCTCTATCTCTCGTTACTATGGAGGAATCTGCAGTTATTTATTTTTCTTTTTAGTTGAAAAATTATGAGCTGAAACTCTTTTTCTGCAGGAGTTTCCTCCGACTAGTAAGCTGGACCAAAAAGTCTATGGTGACCAAACTTGCATAATAACCAGAGAACAATTACAAAATCAGTTAGATGGACTCACTATAGAAGAGGTTTTATGAATTGATTTTATAATGCTTCTGATATAGGTGTTTTTAACTAAATTGGACCTGTATCTGATAAATTTGTACCTTACTAGGCGATCAAGGCGAATCAGCTTTTCATATTAGATCATCATGACACAATTATGCCATATGTGAGGCAAATCAATATGACAAGTACAAAAATTTATGCCTCAAGAACAATCCTCTTTCTACGGAAAGATGGGACTTTGAAGCCACTAGCCATTGAACTAAGCTTGCCTCATCCAGATGGAGATCAACTTGGTGCCATAAGCAAAGTTTTTACACCACATGAAGATGGCATTGAGGCTTCCATATGGCAATTGGCTAAAGCTTATGTCGCAATCAATGACTCTGGAGTTCATCAACTAATCAGCCACTGGTGCTTAAACTTGGAAAAGGCCTTTTTATGGCAATGATCATCAAATTAGTTTGCATTGTTATCAATAACCTCTTTGATCGAATATCTGTTTTTCTTCTCAGGTTACACACTCATGCTGCAATTGAGCCATTCGTGATTGCGACAAACAGACAGCTAAGTGTGCTTCATCCTATCTATAAGCTTTTGCATCCTCACTTCCGTGATACAATGCACATAAATGCCTTGGCTAGACAGACCCTACTAAATGCTGGAGGAATTCTTGAGCAAACAGTTTTCCCTACAAAATATGCTATGGAGATGACATCAGTAGCTTACAAGGATTGGACTTTTCCTGATCAAGCCCTTCCTGCTGATCTTATCAAGAGGTAATTCACTACTTAATCCTGAATTTACTTAGAGGGTTCAAAAAAATTACATTGAAATAAATACTCATGAAATACTTTTTCTTCTTATTATGTTGTAGAGGTGTGGCAATTGAGGATCCTGAATCGGAACAAGGTGTCTGCCTACTAATCGAAGACTATCCATATGCTGTGGACGGGCTAGAAATATGGTCAGCAATCAAAAGTTGGGTTCAGGAATATTGCAGCTTCTATTACAAAACAGATGACATGATTCAGAAAGACTCTGAACTTCAAGCCTGGTGGAAGGAAGTCCGAGAAGATGGACACGGTGACAAGAAATCTGAGCCATGGTGGCCTAAAATGCAGACACTCAAAGAGCTGATTGACTCATGCACTATAATTATCTGGATTGCTTCTGCTCTTCATGCAGCAATCAATTTTGGGCAGTACCCTTATGGTGGCTACCTACCAAATCGCCCTTCAATGAGCCGAAGGTTCATGCCTGAGCCAGGCAGTCCCGAGTATGAAGAGCTGAAGACGAACCCTGAAAAAGGATATCTGAGGACAATTACACCCCAACTACAGACTCTAATTGGAATTTCTGCTATTGAGATTTTGTCGATACATTCATCAGATGAAATTTACCTTGGCCAGAGAGACACTCCTGAGTGGACTAAGGATAAAGAACCATTACAAGCTTTAGATAGATTCGGCAAAAAACTGGTTGAAATTGAGGAAAAAATTATGAAGATGAACAATGACATGAAATTGAAGAACAAGATGGGGCCTGTTAAGATGCCATATACATTGCTCTATCCTACAAGTGAACCTGGACTTACTGGCAAAGGAATACCCAACAGTGTCTCAATATAGAGTTGTTATCTTACCATCATTTGGATAAGACAACTTTATTCGCACTAGGCTTCAATAATATGCTTCCTAATTATCTAGTTTGAAATTAAAACTGAACCAGCACCAGCACCAGCTTCAGCTTGTGATAAATATTTTGAATTATCTAATGAAATTTTATAGCTATTTCTACTATAAACGAAAGTTGGTACTGTAATTTTGTCCATCAGGTTGTTTTCTCATTCAAGTCTTATCGTATGGAAAATTTGCTAGCCACCAAATAGGGAGGAAATGATCATCTATAAGTTGTTTATTTTTCAGCGAGAAGTGTGTGCAGGTTCACATCAAACGGAAAAAAATAGTGATATATACCACTGTTCTAGTGCTAACAGCGGCAAAACTAAACCAGAAACATGAATTCTTTAATTATTACCGTTTGTTACTACCAGAGTCGGACCCAGGATTTAAAGGTAGCGGGTGCACTATAACAGTACCTTAACAACGTTTGTAGGCAGTAGTGTCACGACGGAAACAATTACTCGATGGCTTTACGCGGACTAATAACTGGTGGTTGCATGTGGGCTTTGAAAATTAGGGAAGAAGTTTTCTATGTGGAGAGAGATAATTGGAGAAGAAGCTTTTGATTTAGGGATTTAACTAAAAGTAAAAGGGGTGGGTCCGTTGGAAAAAATTAAATCAAATACACTAAGTAAAGGAAAAAAGGAATGGGGTAGTAGCTAAAAATATGGGCCTTTGCCATATTTTCCAACTAAAATATGGGCTATCATATTAAATTATCCTACTGAAAAATAAAAAATGTGGGAAGCTAGCAGCACCTACCAGTGAACCCAAAGTGCTTTTGAGTCTGAGGGATCACAGAGAGATATATACCCTAATTTGCAAGTATATACACATATATATCGACCCCTCTCCTCTCTACGTGGGTCCGCCCCTGGTTACTACGGTTCCTACAAGTTTATTTGTATATATATATAGATATATTTGGGAGTTGTGTAATGAATTCATTCAAAAGCTTAAACTTAGAACACCCTTGTATTTGATTACTTATATGTTCCACGTTGTACCGTTCAGGTACGGACCTGGTTCTTTTTCATTGGTCAAGCATGTGAAATTCTTTTTATATTATGGATGATGTTGAGACTATAGTAATTGAGCTCAAGAATTTCAGTAATAACACTGCTTCAATATTATTTGTATGCGGATACACGGATTGACTTGAGTCGTGCTAGGCACTGTCCTAAGAAATTATTTCAGCAGTATGAAATGTCTCTCCAGGATTAAACAAGTCTACCTCTATTAGGGAGGATACAGGAATCAGCAAAATATTAAATTACAAACTCAGCTAGCTAGTAGAAAAAGTAAATAAGAAAGGAAACAACTACTTTATATATAATATTGGACAACAACGGAAGAAGAGAGGCGTAAAAGGAAAGGAGAGAAATGATGTTTTTGCTATTGTGAACTAAGGGAAGACCTTTTTATAGGCAAAAAAGCTTAAGGCTTTTCTTTCCATTTGTCAAGGTTCTTGCCATTTGTCAAGTATGATTGTCACGACTTGCATGCATCTTGCCTCATGGATGGACATTTGTCCACTTTACTTGCATGCATCTTGCCATGTGGATGGATATTTGTCCACCTTTTTGGATATACCACAACAGTCTTGAACTCAAGTTTATGTCTTTCCGGTACTCTTTCAAAATAATGTCCACCTTTTTGGAAATATCACCGTTGAGTCTTCCACATTGGCGAAGGGTCGGGGGACTTGGTCTCCTTATACGGCTTTGGCAATCCTTATCTCATGAGCTAGCTTTTGGGGTTGAGTTAGGCCCAAGGCCTATTCTTATCATAGTATCAGAGTCGGACCCATTCCAATTCTTTGTTTTACCGATGTTGGGCCCCCATATTATATTGTCCACGCTCCAATTAGCAGCTCTGGACGTGCTTGGGGTGTTGAGTCTCCGATATCGGCTAAGGGATGGGGGACTTGGTATCTTTATATGGCTTGGAGAATCTTCACCTCACAAGGGGTTGAGTTAGGCCCAAGGTGCATTCTTATCAACCACGATAGAGACACAAAGACAGAGATTTGAACTCAAGTTTATGTCTTCCGGTACTATGTCAAAAAGGTATCTTAGACCTAACTCAACATCATAGGCAAGGTCAAGTGGTGGTAGAGATGGTCAGAGGCGGATCTAGAATTTGGGGCTTATGGGTTCCTACCATAATTTTAGATTAATATGCCATAATAACTGGGTTCACAGTTAGATATTTACTAATATTTAGTGAATTTCTTAATATAAATACAGGGTCTACGCAAAAGTTATTGGGTTCCCGGGAACCTATATGTTGTTCTCTAGGTCCGCCCCCGGAGATGGTCCTAAATCATATTAAGAAACTACAACCAATTCCCTTAAATACAAAGCATGTCATTGTCGTCCTGTTTTTCCGATATGATATTTTGCCAGGCATTGCATGTGTAAAATTAACTCTTATAGGTACTATGAACTGAAAGTACAACTAGAAACTGTATTTTTTTTTTAATTAATATTACAAGTTCTAATATGAGTTATGGTCCAACCGTCAACATGCTGTTACAACCCATGTTTTTGTACCTGAAAGTACGTCGTAAGTCAATTGATGAAGCTCAAAAAAGATAAAATCCTTCTACAAGGACAAGAAAGGTTTCCCGGAGTGTTAAGCAAATTAAGTTGAATATGAGACTTTTAACCATGATTTAAATGAGTTTAAAGCCATGATATGACTATATATGATGTTTGTATATGAAGTATAAAGTTTGAGAAAAATCGGATTTAAGTTGCGGAAAAACTGACTAAGGATTTGCCTTGTAATGGAGATTTTTGAGAAATAAACTTTGTGAGCTATATATGGTATTTTTGGGGCATATTATATATCAAATTTAAGGCCTTGGAATGTAGTTTCCAACTCTCTTAACCGTTTGCTCATACGACGCCCGAATAAAAAGTTATAAGCGTTGGAAGACGAGCAATTATAGGGTGCCAAGTGGTACCTTTTGATTTTTCAACAAAATGGAGATTTATCTCCTTTATCTCGTCTCTTTGTGAATATTTTCCGAGAGCACGACCAAATAAGACCCCTAGCATCACCCTTAAGCTCTCAACAAGGGTTTCAAACAATACTAACATCCGGGGCACAAAATCAAGAAGCAATAACACTAGAACAATCCCCACAGCGTAAGTATTACTATATTGCCTCGCTTTTTCTTTATAGTTTGAGTTTTGGAAGGTATTTAATAGTTAAGAAAATTCTTAATTTCTGATTTTAAGCTCTTAAATATCAAGGAAGGTTGATTAATTGATTTCATAATATTTAGAACTCACGGGACGGTGATCGGAAGCCGTGAGTTTTGAGTTATTTGATTTGTAATGGATTTGTGTAGCTTTTGTTCTGTATATTTTGCTGCTATTTAATGGAGTTTTTAGAGGATAAATGGTGTGGAGAAACACCACATAATGGTGAAATGATGGATTAGTCATTCTTTATAATATTTTCGGGGTGTTGGACACTACTATAATCGTCGTTTTTGGTATGAATTGCTTGGGGTGTGTTGGGCTGTTGTAAGCTAAATATAACATGGATTTCGACTTGCATCTACTGTAGGATGTAATTATATTGTGTTCCTACAGGTGCTTAAGGTTATATTGACATCGATTGAGTTAAATGGATGAACTAGACATGAACTAGTGAATAAAGTTGCTAATTAAGAATAATTGGAGTTGTGGATCATTTTGTTTGTTATGGATATATGGTATAAGGCTGGAATTATTGATGAATGACTTCATTATCATGTAAAAGTCTATAAGGGATGATATGGGATATACAAATTTTAATTGGAGCTTGTCGCTCGTCGTAAAATAGTTATAACTTGTTGTTGTTTTATGGTGTCTTGTTATTGATAATTATGTATTGCTGGATTTCTCTGGTAATTGTTGTTGGTATATGGTATTGGAGGAGGCTCTTGTTACAGGGGAGATGCTGCCCGAATTTATATAAATGAGCTACAAGTATGTTGCAGACTTAGCCTTTATTCAATATTGATTTTGAATCTCCTTATGCAATGGTAGATTGAATTGAGTTGTTTGAAGAGTTGCTTGGGAGGTATTAAGGACTCAACGTGGTTAAGGTATGTTAAGGCACTTCCCTCTTCTTTTGGCATGATCTAAAGTGAAATGAATACGCTATTTCATATTGGTTCTACTCCTAGAAACTAAGGTTGCCCATGTTGTTCTTTCCTTATAAAGTTATTTTAAGCAAGTATGTATGATCCTAATCATATAGAAGCTCATATTGATGGTATGCTGTCCATAATATTAATAGAAAGTGCAACGACCTTAAGTCACTCCAAAAGGTTTAGAAAGTGATTCCATGAGTCTAGCATGCATTATATATAATATCTAATTTACTCTACCGAGCCGTGCTATAGTACGTCGGGTACGACACCTATTGTGCAACCACTGATCAGTTAGATTTACCGAACTCCACGGGGCTGGGTACGATTCTACCGAGCCTTATGATGGCGAGGTACGTTTTTACCGAGTCCTCTTTGAGGCCGGGTACGATATGATGAAGATGACGATGCCTACAGAGGCGTATGTTTTTAAAAGTTTATGTATATATACGTATTACGCATTTCATGTCAGTAGCCCCCAGAGGCACGCAGATGTTACAGGTTTGTATCTCCTCCATCTCTCTTTATATTACTGTTCTTGTTTATGCTTTTCTGACTTACATACTCGGTACTTTATTTGTACTGACGTCCCTTTTGCCTGGGGACGCTGCGTTTCATGCCCGCAGGTCCCAATTGATAGGTTGACATTCCTCCTAGTAGGCTATCAGCTTAGCGGAGGTGTTGGTGTACTCCACTAGCTTCGGAGTTGCCTATTTGGTCAGTATGCTTTGGATATGTATTGATTGATATGGCGAGTCTCTGTCCCAACCTTTATGATTTTATGTACTCTTAGAGGCTTGTAGACAGATGTAAGGTTTATGGATACATGTATGGCCTTGTTGGCCTATGTGTTGAGTTTACACATGGTCAAGTCGGCCTTATAGGGCCGTATGTCACATGTATAAGTTTTTATATCATGTTGGGTCGTCATATGTTAAGTATTCCCTTATGTTTTATTCTTGTTATCTCATGACGGGTTTCGGGCTAATTTACTCAAGATAGTATAATAAGAAAAATATGTTATGTTGGTACTTGGTTGAGTAAGGCATCGGGTGCCCGTCGCGGCCCTTCGATTTGGATCGTGACACATGAATTTGCGTTTTTTACTAAAATTGTATTTCCTGCAAAGCCGGCTTGTTCATTATTTGTACGTATAAGAGCATAATGGATAGTGAATTTATAGAACATAAATTTATTTTTATTGGTTATGTTTGAATGTTGATTCTGTTTCTTACCTTTTTAATTATCATAAATATACTTACTATGAATTAGAATGTCATATTTTAATATTAAAGTTCTTTTGTATTTTGTTTAAATTAATCATACTTTGGTGTCGCTAAATTCTTTCCACTCTTATCATCCAGCAATGTGGTGTCTATGGCCTTGGCCTTTTCCACCTCGATGGCTAGTTTTTGGGGGGTCAAATCCTAAATGTACCCTGTATTAGGGGCTTCTAAATATTCCCTGTCAAACATTTACTAGAGTTTGTTTCCAATTTGAATTACTTTTATGTTTTCCAAAATAAATTCTAATATCGAGAATAAATATTTAATAAATCTAATATTGAGTTTTGATACGTGTAAAAAATAGG
This sequence comes from Nicotiana glauca, assembly GCA_026770625.1. NCBI lineage: Eukaryota > Viridiplantae > Streptophyta > Magnoliopsida > Solanales > Solanaceae > Nicotiana > Nicotiana glauca. Next base: position 26,748 of record MU707875.1, read on the forward strand.
CGAATTATGCAATTCTCTAGTACTTGATATATTAGTCAACAGTATACCGTTTGATGAGTTTACGAGGGGCAATCGAATTGAGTGACATTGACTGCCATTCTTGGTGATAAAATGGAAGAGTAAACGGTCAAAAACAAAGTATTTCCAACGATTTTAGAAAATTGTTGTAATAAATGATTTCCAACGACTTTAGAAAAATATATCCAATTAATGCAACAATTACGAAGCATTAGACTTCGTTAACTTGGTTCCTTGAGTCAGGTTGTCCTTAATTATCAGAATAGTAATAATTATAAGTTGCTGCGCCTATATAAGTGATCACGCCCAAAGTGTATCCTCTAAATAGGAATCTGCGGACGTTGCAAATAAAACCCAAGTATTACGCTCAGGGTCGAATCCACAGAGAGTTAACCTAACAACTGCTATCTCTAAAACTGCTCACTTCTCAGAACCAGCTTCCCAATACTTTTTGTATCAATGTTGAGT
>MU707875.1:29041-58848 GCA_026770625.1 Nicotiana glauca
CTCCTTAGCCTTCTTTACCCATTTTGTACCTACAATTCATAAAAGACACTACTAAGAGCATTTTGTCATCATATATATAATCAAAACAACATGAAAATGTGATTATTTAGGGCGTGATCATAGTCAAATTCACCTATTATCAATAAGTCCAAGGTATATATACTTACTTATCAAAGCACAAATTCCAACACTTCCTAAAGAGATAAACATTCTATTTAAAATTCGCCTGTTGATCTCCCCATTAATTTAATATAAAGTTCCTATCTTAATCAGCTTTTTCTCATAAGTTCAAAATTTAGTTAAGGACCAAAGCGATAATTATGGCATCCACTGTCAAATTCCTATACAGAATGATTAAAAATACTCTTTTGGGCAGTGGTTTACCAGAATTGGAAGAACATCAAACTCATGAGAATTTTGAGCAATTCGATTTTGTTGATGGAAATCAAGGTAATTAAGAGGTTCCATTTCAGCATTTCCTCCATTTCTAGTCACGCTTTTTTATATTTAATTTCTCCCTTGTAAAGTCTACATTATTCCATGCATGAGCAGTGTAAAGAACTATTGTGCATGGCATGTCTCCCAAATTAAACAAATTCTTTGACTCATGTTTTTCTTTGAACTTTTAACTGAAGTAGGATTGATTCCACAGATAAAACAGGAGAAAATGAGCAGAATATACTATCATGCAAATGCTTATAAAAAAAAACCAGTTTAGTCCCATAAGTGTGGGGTCTGGAGAGGGTAGTGTGTATGCAAACTTTACCCCTTCCTTATAAAGCTACAGAGGTTGTTTCCGATGGATCCTCGAATCATGCAAATGCTTATTTTTGCTAAAACTTTATATATTTGTTCCCTTGTCAACTGACATATGGTCTCCCTTTATTTTTCTCGTCCTCAGCCTCACTTTGGGACCTTGTTTTTTGTACAGATATGTCTCGTAAGCTTTCCAATCCAAGTAAAAAGACAACAAAAGTTAAGGGCACTGTTGTTTTGATGAAGAAGAATTTCTTGGATTTAGATGATGTCAAGGCATCTGTTGTTGACCATGTCGATGAGATACTTGGACATAAGGTCTCATTGCAGCTTATCAGTGCTGTCAATGCTGACCCTGGTACGTTATAGTTTCAAGATTTTTTAAGATGAATAAACTAAAAGCAACAATTGGCTAACTCATTTTCAGTTTGTTCTTTGTCATTGTGGTTTGTTTAACTAGTTGTCTTTTTTTTTAGCTAACAAGTGCAGAGGAAAACCTGGAAAACCCGCATTCCTGAAAAATTGGGAAGCCAAATTCACACCTTTGACAGCTACTGATGCTACATTTGGAGTCACATTTGAATGGGAGGAAGAGGCTGGAGTTCCAGGGGCTTTCCTTATTAAGAACTTTCACCAAAAGGAATTCTATCTAAATACACTGACACTTGATGATGTTCCAGGCCATGGCCGAGTATGCTTCATTTGCAATTCATGGATTTACCCTTCTGAATATTATAAAAGAGATCGCATTTTCTTCTCCAATCAGGTTTCAATTAGCTTTCCAAATTCCTTTTGATTTTCAAAGTTACAAAGCGGACACTAAGTGCAACAGAAGGATTTGTCTGTTACAATGGTGGTCTTGTTTCTTTCTGCAGACTTACCTACCAAGCCAAACACCACAACATCTACGTTCTTATCGTGAAGAAGAGCTGGAAAACCGGAGGGGAAATGGAACTGGGAAGCTGGAGGAATGGGACAGGATCTATGATTATGATGTCTATAATGATTTAGGTGATCCTGATAAGGGACCAAAGTACGAGCGCAAGATTCTTGGAGGATCAGCTGACTACCCTTATCCTCGTCGAGGGAGGACAGGCCGTTTGCCTACTGCAACAGGTAATGAAATGCCGGATTTCTATCCTTTGCAGTTCTTTTGCTGGACTCTCATTACACTATTGTGCCTGCAGATCCTAATAGTGAAAGTCGGCTGCCAATGATTAAAAGCTTAGAGATTTATGTTCCCAGAGATGAGAGATTCAACCAGTTAAAGATGTCAGATTTTGCAGCATATGCCCTTAAGTTGTTATCTCAGTTCTTACTTGCTGAGCTTGAGGCTTCTAACTTTACTGAGTTTGATACATTTGAGGATGAATTAAAAATATATGATGATGGATTAATGTTTCTGTTTGAATCTGTTGTTCATAAAATAAGGGATCATGTTCCAATAGAGCTGGTGAAAGAGTTATTGAGATCAGATGGTGAACACCTCTGTAAGTTCCCTATGCCACAAGTAATCAAAGGTAAGAAAAAGCAAAATCACTTTCCTTACTTTAGCTTGATATATAATAAAGCAACATGTTTGGTTCAATTTTATTCTGATGTTGTATTTTGAGCTTCAGCTATTCTATTTACCTTGAGTTTATGGACATCAGATGATAAATCTGCTTGGAGAACTGATGAAGAGTTTGCGAGAGAAATGTTGGCTGGATTAAACCCTATTATCATCTGTTCTCTAAAAGTATGGTCAAGATTGCCTTTATCTTTACTGTATGATCTGTTGAACACCATTTTAAATAAATGATCATAATATTTTGCTGAATTATTGTACACACAGGAGTTTCCTCCGACAAGTAAGCTAGATCCTAAAGTTTTCGGCAACCAGAAGAGTACTATTACTGTGGAACATATAAACCAGAATATAGATGGATTAACTGTAGGACATGTATTCCCTATTAATCTTTGGTTCTTTTTCATATGTAAAATGAAAGAACAGGTTTAGCTTCTTGCTTGTGCCATAAACCAGATTGGTTGACAAGTATTATCTTCTTTTATAGGCAATCAAGGAGAACAGATTGTTCATATTGAATCACCATGATACTCTCATGCCTTACCTGAGACGCATAAACAGTACTACTACAAAGACTTATGCCACAAGGACTTTACTTTTTCTGAAAGAAGATGGAACACTGAAGCCAGTAGCAATTGAGCTGAGCTTGCCACATCCTGATGGTGATCATCTTGGAGCTGTTAGCAAAGTGTACACACCAGCAAATAGTGGCCAGGAAGCGATCATTTGGCAACTAGCGAAAGCTTATGTTGCAGTTAATGATTCCGGCTATCATCAGCTTATTTCCCATTGGTATAATCTATAACTAGATAGCCATTTCTTCAGTGCCTGATTTAGTTGCTATTTTTTTTTTTCTCATTGATGCTGAACTTGGATCACAGGTTGAATACCCATGCAGTAGTTGAGCCGTTTGTTATTGCCACAAACAGGCAATTAAGTGTTCTCCATCCGATTTACAAGCTTCTGCATCCACACTTCCGCGACACCATGTTCATAAATGCTTTTGCTAGGCAGACTCTCATTAATGCTTGTGGAATTGTTGAGACGACAGTTTTCCCCTCCAAATTTGCCATGGAGATGTCAGCTGTTATTTACAAGAATTGGGTGTTTCTTGATCAAGCACTTCCAGCTGATCTTATTAAGAGGTAAATATGAAGTTTCCTATAAATTATACATTTATGCACTCGTCATGGTTCTGATATGTTGCTAACATGGTCTTATTGATTATACCATTCAATGTCAGAGGAATGGCGGTTGAGGATTCAAATTCACCACATGGTCTTCGCTTATTAATTCAAGACTATCCATTTGCTGTTGACGGGTTGGAAATTTGGGCAGCAATCAAAAGTTGGGTTGAAGAATACTGTCATTTCTATTACAAATCAGACGACATGATTCAGGGAGACACAGAACTCCAAGCCTGGTGGAAAGAGCTACGTGAAAAGGGACACGGTGACAAAAAGGACGAGCCCTGGTGGCCTAAAATGCAGACGGTCCAAGAACTAATAGACTCTTGCACCATTGTTATATGGATAGCTTCAGCACTGCATGCAGCAGTCAATTTTGGGCAATATCCTTATGCTGGCTACCTCCCAAATCGTCCTACATTAAGTCGAAGATTCATGCCTGAGCCGGGAACTCCTGAATATGAGGAGCTCAACACAAATCCTGAGAAGGCATTCCTGAAAACAATAACACCTCAGATGCAAACACTACTTGGGATTTCACTCATAGAAATGTTGTCAAGACATACTGCAGATGAGGTTTACTTGGGACAAAGGGACACTCCTGAATGGACAAATGATCAAGAACCAATGCTAGCTTTTGAAAGGTTTGGTAAGAGGCTGAGAGAGATTGAGGAGAGAATTACACAAATGAATTGTGATGAGAAATGGAGAAATAGGCATGGGCCTGTTAACGTGCCTTACACTTCATTCTATCCCTCAAGTGAAATGGGATTAACTGGCAAAGGAATTCCCAATAGTGTGTCCATTTAATGTTGGTATTAGTTCAATCCAGCAAGTATCCATAGTATGGTTTTAAAATCAGTTTATTGGGTATAATCAAAATTAGACTTTCTATTTAGAGAATTCAAATGGCATTACTGTGTGTTGCTGTTCTTGCTAATTTTAACATGTTACTCATAGGCTGTTGATAAGGAATCTGCATGTGAGTTCCTAGCATTTGTTAAGCTCACATTTGCACTAATTTTATATGTGAATCACTTATCTAAAGAGTATTTATGTTTCATGTTACTTTAGAATAAAAGCTTTCAAATTATGCACTTCAATATTTGGAGATTTGAGCTAAAGTGAATATTACGATGAGGAGAATACAGAGACGTTGGATCTCAATTTATGAGTCAGTGTTTGTCATGTCACCTTAATTGAGAATTAAGAGTTTGCTCTGCGAGCGTGAGGTCATCATTTGACTGTCATAACCATTAATTTGGGTCATGAGAACATATCATTCTAAATACATAAGAAGCACCTTTATTGAAAATAAATAGGACAACTTTAGATCAAGCACAGTATAGCCATTAACTAGGACCAAACTTTGTCTCAATGAACTCCTAGGTTGATGCAGTGGGTGAAGAATATATTTAGAGAATGTAACTATTAGGTCATGGGTTTCTTTCCTTTACGATGTTTTATACTTTAATATCACATAAGAGGGGATGATTTGTGCGTTGTCCATTTTTTGGGTCACTAAATTATTGTAGGACCTGGTTCTTCTATACCTTCCTTACACTAAATTTGCGGAATAAGTAATGGAGAAAGTAAACAACACAAGGATTTTTACGTGAAAAATACCTGGCTCAAAAGGTGAAAACCGCGACCTACTATCTAGTAGGATTTTTTCCAAACACTTCACTACAACTCTGATCCAACTACAAAGTTTACAAACTCTTGCAAACCTAAGGATTACCTCTAACCCTTGTAGCAACCAGACACAGGCTGTTGTGACGGCTTCAAGTTAACTCTAACTTGAACAATGAAACTCGAGTTTACAACCTCTTGCTAACCTAAGGATTAACTCTTACCCTTCTAGAAACAGCCACAGGCTGTTGCGTCTACTTCAAGTTAACTCTAACTTGAATAATACAACTCATGTACCAATTACAATTTGCTTTTAAGAAAGCTGAAAGGTACAACTCAAAACAGTGAACTAGAAATAAAGAAAGACACATAAAACTCTTTTTAGAATTGGTTCTTCAATCCGGTTCGTATAGCTTCACGATCACACTCTTGAATCTCACAAGAATTGCTCACAAAATGCCTTGCTATTTTCCTCTCAATTCTGCTTTTTCTTCAATACGTGTGTGTCACTTGTAAAAGAGAACAAACTGATATACATATATATATATATATATATATATATATATATATATATATATATATATATATATATATATATATATATAGAGTACTCTTTCTAGGTAGAAAAGTTCTAGTTATCTTCTAGCTCTTTTCTTATCTTGAATAGAGTTCTCTTCAAGTAAGGTATCCCTTTCACGTGCATGCCTTTTGCTTGATTTTGTCCGTCGTATGTGTACATTATCCATGGACCTGATTCATGCATATATTCTTTTGTCAATCATCAAAAGCAAAACTGCTCAACATTATACATTACTTATGACTTATAAGTATGAATAATGTGGCTCACACAAATAATAGGGGAAGTACACAAGTATCAGGTTTTGGCCCACCGTTTAAGTATCGTATCCCAAGTTCATTATTCTTTTCTTTTCCTTTTTTCTTTCTTTCTTTCTTCTTACTTTTTTTTTTTTTTTTTTTGCCATTTTACTCATTTCAGAGATAACTTCAAACATAATCGACTAAAATAGCACAATCCTCAACTGAAACTATAAAATTTATCTGCAATTGGGGACTTAAGACGAGAACGTCTTAAGTACATGCATAAAATTGGCTGAATTTTAAACGTTTTCGTTAAGAAGCACTTAAGATGTATGCATCCCTCTAAAGTGCAAAAAATATTATTTTTTGTAAGCACTCAATATGTTTTTGCCTCATGTTCGAAATGCCCAATAATAGAAATTTGTTCTTCAAATTTTAACAATGCGACACGGGATTAAACATTCAATTTGCTCCAAATAAGTTCAAATTTGACAAATAGGTTCCAAATATCATAAATAACAAACCCATTTTGAAACAAAGAAGAAGAAGAAAAAGAAACCCTAAAAAAAGGAGAGTTGTGCAACTCACTGCTGTAAGACACTATAAATCACCTTAAAACTTGTTCACAAACACCGTGTAAATATGGTGCCGCCTCTATCTTCACGGCAACTAAGAAGATACAGCTTGTCTACTTTGGGTACTAATGAAGTTTTAAAAAAATAGTATTACAAGTTAAATAGGGGTGATCAAATAGGACGCGTGGAATTTTTACCACAAGTAATGCAAGTCGTATGAGTCTTGAGTTATAGGTCCCGAGAGGTGGTTATATAGCACAAGTTACGCAACATGCAGAAAAAGAACCAGACTACGAAAAAACAAACTAGGCAGCAATAGACGCAACCTGTATCCTCCATGTCCGTGCCAAATGGAATTTTAATATGACGTTCTACTTTCATAAAGGACCATCTAAAATGCAACAGAATCCTTAGTATGACGTTTCTTATCACATGTTCAATGTGTCCCCCTAAACTACCTTCCAATTTTAACCAAACAAGAACCACACATATATAGACACAAAAAACATAGCAACAAGATATATCAATGGCTGAACCATCTTTATCACAACGGTTGCCACCTCCACCTGTGCCGACGTCTTCGCTATTCCCACCACAACAACCACCTCCAGCGGCTAGGTCAAAAGTCGTGGGCGAAACGGCTCATCCAATACACAAAACCTTAGACACTGCAGCCAACATAGCAAACCTTCTACCCACCGGAACAGTCCTAGCATTTCGAATGCTAATTCCTTCATTTTCCAATAAGGGCGTCTGCCAACTCTCCAACAAGTTGTTGACTGCAGCCGTCATCGGATTCTGCTCCGTTGCCTGTTTCTTCTCTTCTTTCACCGACAGCTGTGTCCTCAGCTCCGACGGGAAGTCGTTTTACGGTATAGCCACCACCAGAGGGATACACTTATTTAACTGCGATAATAATGATCCCGAGAATAAAATATTGGAAGGAATAAACATGAGGAAATACAAGCTCAAGTGCCTAGATTTCATACACGCATTTGTTTCTCTGCTGGTGTTCTTGGTCTTTGCATTTTGTGATTCTGAAGTGCAAACTTGTTTCTTTAGTAACCAGCAGAGGCCTGGATCCAACGTAAATGCCTTGGTAATGAACCTGCCCTTAGCAGCTGGGTTTTTTGCCAGTTTTTTCTTCTTGATCTTCCCTACTACGCGTAGAGGAATAGGATATGCTGGCTTGCCGGCCTAAACACACTTATGCTTTGGTTAATTAATTGATTATCACTTTTTCCTGGTGGAAATATGAAAGATTTAATACGAATATATACAATAACTTGTGTGGTTTTTTTACATAATAGTAGTGTAAACCACTAATTTTTTACCACACCCAAATAATATACTATTTTAGTGTAAATATTTTTTTTAGGTCTAATCTTAATATTTTAAATGTTTATCTTACTCTTAATAGGTTTTATTTAAGAAAATTAAAAAAAACTATAAAAAAATATTCATATTCTTAGAATATAAGATTTATTCCTATGTTTAAATAGAAGAAAATTTATATATATATATATAAAACTTGGTTTCTTCTAATTTAAATGTAAATTGTAGTAGTATTTTTCTTAGTATAATTTAAACTTTAGTGTAAATAATAAGTTTTCTTATTTATATAGTTTCTTTAAATCTAAAAGTAAGTTGGTGTGTATATATATATATATGTGTGTGGGTGTGTGTTTTTTATTTTTTTTATTTAATTAAAAAAGGGGTTAGAAAAAGTTTTTAAAAAAAATTAAAAAAAAAAAACTCTTAACTTCCCATAACCCCCCACTCCTCACGTAATTCCTCACAAATCCACCCCTCAATCCCATATTCTTCTACTCCAACTCCTTTGCACATAACACATAGCACCAACATTATCCTTTATAAAAGGGGCTAATAAGTCTTCTATTGAAAAAAGGAAGGAAAAAAAAAAGAACGAGAGGGAGGCAACAAAAAAAAAGAAAAAAACTAGAACGAAGAAGAACGATATTTTTGAACAAAAAACATCTGCTGATTTTTTTGAAAAAAAAAAAAAAAAACAAAAGGCAAAGAAGAAGAGAGCGGACAGATTAACACACACACAAAAAAAGTTTTCTTTCATTTGGAATTTCGTTTCAACAATGGAGTTCGTTTAAAGCTCGTGGAGAGTTCGTTTGAAGTTATCGACTGAGGTTCAAATTCGTCTTTCCGGTTGGTGTACGTTCATTTTGGTATGTTTCTTTGGATAAAAGTGAGTTTCATTACTGAATCAGCAAATTTCAGGATAATATCTATAGGAATGTGAATTCGATTTGTTTTAGTAGTGATTTTGAGTAGGTCAACTGCTACGATCATATCCCTTCTTTGGTTTCTCATGTTACAATGTTCATAAGGAAAGCTCAAGCTATGGTTAGCCTTGATTTTAAGTTTTTTGCAAAACAGTAATTGCCAAGGAGTCATATAAAAAAGGCACAAACCTGCATTATGTCCCACGGTTTGGTTTTCAGGTTGTAGACTAAATACGTTAATAAAAAGAATAAAAGCTATCGGATAGTAACAAGGCTTATCAGCTAGTAAAGCCACTTCCACAAAGAAAATAAAATATACTGTAGAATTTTATAAAAAAGAATATGTAAAAACGTACATATACGACCTAATCGCGTTAAACTTTGAAATTCTCGTATGGTGAGTATTATGTGTTCCTAGTTTGTTCTATTGGCATTGTTCTTCCATGCTAATTTGGTCACTAATAATATTATCTAAATTGAGAGTAATGACTCACATTCTAATTTGTCCTAAGCAGTTTCTCATTGTTAATTTTCGTTAGGCATATTAGTTTGTATTGAACTCCATGTGTTCAGGGGTTAAAAGAAGTGATTAGTTGTAAGTTTGTTCATGGGCGCGTATTAATAAATAAATTATCGTGATTATGTACATGTTCGTCTGACATAATTACGATTTTTTAATTTAAAACCAAGGTATGCGTTCGTACAACTTTGACAAAACAATCTTAATAAATATACAAACACACATCTCGAATCTAAAAGAGGTAAAATAATTAAATATTTTAAATACACTATTAGCCCATGTGTTCATATTCGAACCTTGGATTGATATCTTAAGTAATAGAGGTGTCATGTGCGCATTCCCGCGTCTCGATACCTCTAATTTTAAAATAATTATATTTTACCATGTGTATATTTTGTACCTTGGTTTAACATTTAATTTTAAAGAATACCTTATGTGCGTACCGCATCTTGGTAAACACAATTAATAAAAAATATAATAATTAATTAAGCGGTAATAAATAAGCCATAATTAATAAAATACAAGAATAGCTAAAAATTAATTTAAGCTTTACATTAGTCAATAAAGCGACCGTGCTAGAACCACGGGACTCGAGGGGTGCCTTATACCTTCCCCTCGGTCAATAGAATTCCTTACTCAGTTTTTTATTTTCGTAGACCATAAATAAGAGTCAAACCTTCCTTTTGAAAGGGGATTCAAATAAAAGGTGACTTGGAACACCAAAACTCAATTCCAAGTGGCAACTCTAAATAATAAATAATCTCTTTTCAAAACGTCACTTCAATTGGAAAAACTATTCTAACTCAACCTCGTAATGGGTTGTGGAAAAAAGAGGTGTGACAAGTAGTATGGTTTAACTTTATATAACGGGGTAGTAATCAACTTATCTAGTTTTATTGGAAAAATTACGTAACACGTCAAATATATACATTGTATTTATCATTTGTAGCTATACTTTCAATAAATTTACCATTCGTAGCAATATATATTTAAATTTTGTAGAAAATCTATGAAATAAGAGATTGGTTGTTTTGAACTGAAATAAGAGAAACAAGCTCTCGTAACTCAGTTGGTTAGAGGGTCCGCTTAGTTAGCTAAGGTCTTGAGTTCGACTCTCAGTATTTTTCTGTATTTCTATATTCGCCTTGGTTTTATTCGATACAGCTGATGCAAGTTTTATCATGTATACATTCTTTTACCCGTAAAATGGTACAGTTGAATTCATATGTAGTTTCTAGATAAGTGAATTAATTTGACCCTGTAATAATGAAAGAATTAACAAAATGTGTAATACTTAGCCTTGAAACGCACATGAAATCACGGATAACAGTAATTTCAGGGGCAGAGCTTCCGGGCCCAACAATGATGGGACTAAATAAGAAAGTAAAATTGTATAAAGCTTGGAAAAGATTATAACATAAGTTTTCCAGAAAAAGTTGTGTCCTTACGATGGTAATAGAACTCACTATTTATAGTTACATCTAGGGACTAAGGACATAGGATCAATCCCCTCTTCAATGCCAATTATGAATGCCGTTGAAGAGTGTGTAACGACAAGCATAAATATCATACCCTTTTGTAACGGGCAATATACTAAATGTTGTGGAATATTATCCACTAAATGCTACCGTGTGGAGAGTATTTATTGCCTCTTTATGAGTGTCATTTCTTCCAGTAACAAACGAGATAATTGACTTCGGTTCTAATTATCACTTTCCTTAGGTTCCACATATTTCTTTTAAGCGGCCTTCTGGCACAGCATATTTTACCGTATACATATAGTCCCCCTGCTTTCTGGTGGCATAATTTTGTATCACCGGAAAGTTGATAGAAACACTCTTTTTGGCTGAAATTACTATAATTCCTTCTGAAAAGCTTCTAACGGTTGATTAGATGCACGTCTCTCCGTATTTAATGCACCAAACACGCATCATTCCTCGATTCATCATAACTTTCGCCGGTTATCGAGGTAATCGTGGTCACGAATTTAGCCGCCTAAAACTTTACTTATACACACCAATCTTCTTTACTCATACTCCATAACTCTTCAGTCTTCCCAAGATTATTGTTCTTCACCCTTTCTTTAACTTCCCTCAAACGAGAAAGTTTTTCCTTCATCCGTAACATATAATTGCTTCTTTTTCAAAGAACACCAGCTCTTCAAAGAGCAAAAGCAAAGCCAAGGACGCCGCTCCTCCAACAGTGGGTTCCATCATCCCTAGAAGTCTTGTTACACCAAATGACTTTGAAGAGAAATTTCCTTCGGCTAACCCTCGCATGTGGACTGTTGGAAAATACCCTTCTCCCATCTGTCCTTCCAATATTTGTGTTGTGAAGGAACATTGTCGCTGTCATGATTTGGACATTATTGCTTCTGATCTAACAGAGCGAGTAACCCTACCCAGGGAGGGTTTTACATACTTTTACACATATCTCTTTACTTTGGGAGTGTTTTCTTTGAGCGGAGAGCTTGACTCTGTTGTTGCGGAGTTATGCCTCCTCTACCAAGTGTGTTTGGCACAAGTAAGTTCTTCTGTGTAGAGGATAATTGCTTTTTTTTCTGCGCTTGTGCCAAGAGACGAGAGACGAGCTATCTTTAGCTCATGTAATGAATCTCTATTCGCTCTAAGTCTTCCGTGGGGGAATGATAAACTTCAGCAAACGCGGCCACCATGCTCTATTATCAAGCATGGATGATGATAATGAACGTCAGTGGATGGAATAGTTCGTTGCAGTTGCCACCGATGATAACATTTCGGTAATTTCTTCACTCTTTCTGGAATCATGGAATCACACTCGTAAGTTCCTTATTTAATATTTATTTCATTAGAAAATCTTTTAATATCTGTATTGATCCTCTGTCCTTTGCCCATTTCAGCAACTCAATGGGTTCTTCCTATGGTTGAATCTTGGACTAGTGTGTCTAGAAAATCTTGGACGAGACTATGCCCGAAACCCGCACGTGGAAAAAATTGGCCTTCGAATACGGGTGAAAGGCCAAAAATCATGGTAACTTAGTGTCACGCCCCAACCTCGAGAGGTGCAACCGGCGCTCAATCAAATAAACCCAACTGAGCAAGCCTTATCAAATACTTCCTACCATACTGATACGAATAAGGAAAGCATGCTTCCTTTCATTTATTTAGACGAGGAAAAATAGTATATCCTACAATGTTAGTTCATTTTAAATCACAACATTAAACCGTCGATAAGTTCGAAGGCTCCATCCAATTACACTTTAGAGACACGAGAATTTGAATTTACAACATAGTTCGTAGACCCATCCAACGCCTGTACAAAACCCACACATATGTCTATGGAGCCTCTAAGGATGTAAAAGACAAATAAGACAATGTCCGCGATAAGGCCCCGGATATACCTCAAAAGTGGAAGTCCACAACAACAAAAGATGTGCAATATAATCCCCTTGAAGGAGAAAGGGCTCACCAAGACTTTGAGAAGAAGGTACTCCGCTACACGCGATCAACACTATCCGCAATGGAGCCACCTACATTCATTTAAAAATGTCGCGCCCCCAGCAAAAGAGACGTTAGTACCATGGAATAGTACTAGTATGTATAACTAAACACCATCTAGTTAGAAAGAACTTTCATACAAAAATAAGGGAATAACAAGTATAAATCAAAAGCTTTAAACGATCACAACCTTATCAATATAAAGAAACATACAATTTTCACATCCTTCACATAACCTTTAGTTTGGGGCATTTCATATTCTTCCACATTGCTCACATTACCACTTCTATCTTGAGTGGAGTCCGACCTCGACCCGATCGGCTATGTCATCTCATTTGAGAATTCACTATAATCACAAACATATCGCCACCATGAGAATATCATGGCGTTCGATCTCGGCACGATCGGCTAGGCCGCCTTACCAAGGCGTTTCCCTTTTCCATCAATCATCTCATTTAAATCTTTGTTTCCCATAAATTATTTCATAGGAACTTGGGGCCACAGCTGTCACATCCATATTTGGCACTAGGCCACATCTCACATCATTCCCAATTTCAATGTTAGATTTGTGATTTGGGGAAATTTGGGCACACAAGAGCAAATAAGATTGTAGGCGTAGATGAGATTTCACATAGATGGCACAACATATGCAGCTTCAATTTCAATTTAAGGTCTACGCATTTTAGTTCATGATTCATAGTCCTTGCACCTTTTCAAGTTATTAAGAGTCGCGTATTGATCATATTGAGGCACACTTCCCATGCATATAAGGTTGCAACACCAATTCAAGTGAAATAACAATCAATACAACAATTCAGTTTTAATCTTACCGCATTCACATAACCACCATAAAGCTCAATTTCTAAAAGACGAGGTTTTAGCCATACATACCTCAATCGACCTTTCCTTAATCCTATAACATTCCGGAATGTTCTCACTTCAATCTATTTAAGTAATATAGCACAATTTAACTCATAATCAGGAAAAGATCATAATCTAGGCTCTCTTGAGCATTTTATCGAGCATTTAGTGTTCATTAAGGCCTTATGGTTATTTTATGCAAGATTACACTAGCCCACTACCCCTGCCTCTTTATTTATAGTTCCCCATATTCTTCAAGAACACATGTATGCAATGCAATCCCCCTTATCCCCATGAATTACCTCACTAATGCCCCCTTGTAGCTAGGTGTAAAAATAAGAGCTGAGGTGGTGAAGTCTTACCTCTTGGGATGAAGGTTTAGGTCCCTCACTTGATTATCTTCAATTATTTAACAAGGATTCATGGAGTAATTTTGATGGGAAGAACTTTCCCTCTCTTAGACCCCTCTCTCTCACTCTAAAAGTGTCAGGAAGTAGGCTCAAAATGAGCTATTGCACAGGAGATAACAAGAGGGGGTCAGGTTTAAAAATTTAGAAAACTGAAGCCCCGACTCGGATCTGCGATCGCAAAGTTGTCATGCGGCTCGCATAATGTACCACAAAAATGCTCCCTAAAAACTGAACACACTGCATGGGTCTGCGGCAAGAACATGGTCCGCATACACGTTCTTGATCTCATAATGCACCGCAGAACTGCCCTTTACAAAGTCCTAAGGAAATTATGCGACGACTATGCGGTCCGCATATTGGTTATGCGATCGCATAATAGACCACATAGTTGACCTCAAATTTGACCAACACACTGACTCACTCTGCGGCGGATATGCGTTTCGCATACCTGATATGCAACCGCATTCTCGACCGCATAATCGCATTTTTTTGGAAAACTTTAATTCTTGACTTTTTAATGCATAGATTTGTACAAAAGGTCCGAACTTACGCATCTCTAGCACATATTCCTAATTTGGCACTACGAGCTTTTGAGTTTTTTTTGGATAGAAATTTTCACGGGGCCTTACACTTAGACTCATCTCGTTTCTACTATTTATGTGTGGAAATTGATTGATCCTTTCTTTCCTTCACTTTTTCTGAAATTAGGTATACCAACGGGCTCGATTGTCATCCCCGAGGAGGATGTTTTGGCTGATCTTGCTGGTACGGTGAGGTTGCTCCAGGAGGCGCTTACTTGAATAGGTGTCTCTGAGTCTGCTTCGGGTACAAGTGTTGTCTTACGAAGTCCCCGACTGGAGAACAAGCAACCAAAAAGCAAGCGTTCATTCGTAACTGGGGGAAAGAATAAGAGGGCAAAGAATCCTGTCCCCGAGTCATCTCCAGAAGTCGTGGTGACATGCCCTCCACCTAGTCCGGTCATAGACACCGTGATGATCGACGATGAGGAAGAAGCTAGTGATGAGGGAGCTTCTCTACATAGAAGGCGACGATCCTTATCATGTCAACAGGATGCTTAACCTCTTAAGTTAGTTACACCAACCGAGAACGATGTCTTGATGCTTTGGGGGGAAGTTTGAAATGGTGGAAAATGCCAAATCTCATTTCTCGATCCCTGTCGATGCGCCCAGTACCGTGAGGTTGAGTATCGGGCCCCTGCCGTCTTTGGTTGATGAGCAAACAACAATCGGCACTGCATTCGTCACAGTTGTCTCTCATCTTTCAATGCCATCAGCTTCATCATCTTTTTCACCAACTCTTCCACCACCAACTGCTATATCATCTCCACCGGCGCATCCGCCCAAGAAGAAGATGTTCCTCTTCCCCAGTCCCTAGTTAATAGGAATTCGGGGCAAAGTTATGGTGCCCCCTCAGAAGATCCTCAAAGGAGGAGAAACGTTACTCTCTCGATCTCCACCGAATGCCATTTTCTATCCCGGATGGTGGAACTTGCTAACCACCAAAAGACTTTGGCTTTAGAGAAAGTTTGGGAAAAGATGCAGGCTCTCTCGGGAGAGTGCTTGTTAAACAATGCCATGCACAATGCCACAGCAGTACACTATTTACTTCTTTTATTATTTCTTTTGTTTTTGTCTGAAAATATCCTGAATTTTCTCCGCTTATTTCGTAGGAAAAATTTCTTGCTTTCGAGGGCCTTTAGAGGTTAATTTGGGAAAATGAGGAACTTACCTCCGAGCGGGATCAACTTTTGGTTGAATAGGGTCAAGCCGTTATTCTCCTCTCAGAACTGGAAACCAATATTGCTGAGATTATTTTGTTAAAAACTTGGTTGCAGCAAAATAAGCAGGAAGTGGAGAGCCGTAGTCAAGAGATCGCCCCGTTGAGGGTTCAATTTAAAGAGGCTAAAGCCAAATGGGTTGAAGTTCATAATGTCGTTCTTGCTGCATCTGATCGTAAGGTTGCCTCCTCAGAAAGATAGATCAATTTAAAGGCAACCTTGAATTCAAAGATTGAAGAGCTTGCTGCTATGGGGTTTAAATATGCTCAGTTGGAGGAGAAGTATTGGAAGACCATTGAGCATGATAGAATTTTCAGCTCTACTCTCCGTGAACTTGACGTTAGCCTCAAATCCATTAGATCCGCCCAGGAAAACCTTTCTGTCGAGGTAACCCAACTCTAAGAAGAACTTAAGCACTGAGTGACTTCCTTCACTGTTGAGAAAACTTTACTGTTATGTACAACATGAAGAGAAAAACCTTGGAAGAGGCCAAAGCTGATACCATTGACTTTGATGCTGAAATTGCAAAGGCCCATGAGCTTGAGTTAGCTGCTAAAAGTGGTCTCCCAGTAGGACCTGATACTTCTAGTTCTTCTGGTTCTGATTTTGAGTTCTCGAGAACTAAAGAGGAACCGGAAGATGATGATGCTGAGGGCCCAAATGATAAAGGCCAAGATATCGAACCGGCGGCGGATCTGTCCACTTCCCCAGGAGTGCGGACGTTTCTCTTCCTCTGAGCTCCAGAGATGCAACAGTTCAGATTTTCCTTTTTTTTCCCCAACTTTTTTATATGTGCCTTTTTGGCACGTTTATTGTAAGTAAACACATCTTTTTGCTCAAGTATTGCATGAGTTTTTCTACGTTCTTTCGTTTGAACATTTATGCAAGTTTAACCTTTGCATTCTTTTTTGCTTAAGTGATTTATTTGCGTCTGATTATGTAAGGCCTTGGGTGTATTTTTTTCCCAAAAGCATTTGTATTTCAAGCATAAACTCGTCCAAAATCAACCCTTTAACGTGAGGGTTTTCATGCGTAACTTTGCTTTTTTCGTCTTTTTTTACGATGCTTCGGGTGTATTTTTCCCCGAAGTCGTTTTGATTATGGGTATAATTTCTTCCGAATTCAATCCTTTAATGTGAGGGTTTTCGTAAGAGAGGGCTCTCTTATGTTTACGGTACTCTTGAAGAGGACGTCTCCTGTTCATTACGGCACTAGAATTTGAAATACTTGTTTAACGTTCAAATGATAAAGTCAATTCATCGTTCAGACAAGAAACAAGATAGAAATAAAAGGATTTCACTTTATTCCTTCCATTTTAAAAAATTACATTGGTAGTTGTTATGCTAAAAATTAATTGCCATTACTTGTGGCTAACTTGTCAACTTGTTTCTACGGGGCTAGCCGCGCAATCCTCTGTCCCGATGATACAACTATGTTTCCGATTTTTATTTTCTGGTCGACATGGCATTTTTTGTTGTTGTATCCTTATATCATCCCCCCCCCCCCAGTGTTAGAATGCAAATTGGAACAATGGAAGTTTTGTACCTTCGATGGCCCCACTAATGAATTGTTGGACAATCTTCAACTCGGTAACAAACTTTGCTTCCCCTTAGGAATTTATGCTATCGAGCAAAAGACTATTTAACAATCCTTTAGTGGTTTGGACTTGTGAACGGTCGGGTAATCTTTATTAGATAGTAAACTTAACTTCCTAGTAGGAATTTTGCTATCGAGTGAAAGATTAACTAACCGTCCGTGTGGTTCTACGCTTGTGTGCCTTGATATTAGAAGGTCTTATTGCTGCTGTTGAATCTTTCTTTGTAGTATGCTTTTTGTTGTTGCCTCATTAAAAACATTGCCAGAAAAACCCAATTGGGACAAAAACTGGACGAAAGGAGAAAGAGTGCAGCACATACTTTCAGTAGTGGTGATGTTTATCAGTAATAATATCTTTTGAGGTGTGCCACCAATCGTTGGGCAACTTTTCTACATCTTGATTCCCCAATTCGTACGAACCATTCCCGGTAATAGATGAAAAAAAGTAGGGACCTTCCCATGTTAGACCTAGCTTTCCTGCGTTGAACTCTCGGGTTTTTGAGTTACTTTTCTTAGGACCAAGTCTCCTACTTTGAAATAACAGAGGTTGGCTCTTTGATTATAATATTGTTCCATTCTTTGCTTTTGGGCTACCATTCTTATATGCACCATGTCCCTGTGCTCATCGAGCAGCTCCAAGTTGATCAACATTGCTTCGCTGTTTGATTCTTCATTTGCTTGGAAATATCTCAAGGTGGGCTCCCCTACTTATATCGGGATTAAGGCTTCCGCTCTATATATAAGTGAAAAATGAGTTTCTCATGTGCTTGATTTGGCCGTAGTTTGATATGCCCATAACACTTCGGGTAGTTCCTCAGCCTATTTACCTTTAGGCGATTCCAACCTTTTCTTGAAGTTTTGTATAATCACTTTATTTGTTGACTCACCCCACTTGTGGGATTATACTGGTATATATTTTGCTGTTGTTGTACTTTGTTTTTTGACTCCGCTTGACCATTTGTGCTAGGATGGTAGGGTGAAGATCTGATCCTCTTTATTTTCAAATCTTCAAGGAACTTTGTAATCTTTGCGCCAATAGTTTGCGGCCCATTATCGCATGCTATCTCTTTTAGTATTCTAAACCTACAGATTATGTTTTCCCATAAGAAATCCACCATTTCGCATTCGCCGATCTTCTGATAAGGACCTACTTCCACCCACTTATAAAAATAGTTAGTTAAAATCAAAAGAAATCCTACCTTACCAGAAGCCAACGGTAGTGGTATGACGATATCTATTCCTCTTTTCATGAACGGCCACAGAGATAGAACTGAGTGTAGCGGTTCTGTCGTTTGATGTACCAGCGGTGCGTAGTGACATTTTTGTACAAAAGCTTTAGCGTCTTACTCCATGTAGGGCCAATAATATTCTGCCCTTACTAGCTTTAACACTAAAGAGTCTGCTCCCGAATGGTTTCCGCATATCCCTTCGTGGACTTCTCGCATAACGTAATTAGCTTCGGATGCTCCCAAACATTGGGCTAGCGGGCCTTGGAAAGATTTTCTATACAATTGTCCTCTTTTGAAGCTATACCGTGCCTCTTTGGCACGCATCGCCCGGGATGCCTTGACATCTTTGGGAAATTTCCCGTGCTCGAGATAATCGATGATCTCATTCCTCTAGTCCCATACCAAATTAGTCGTATTTACCTCGTAGTAGCTATCTATATCTAGGACCGAGTGCATCAGTTATACTACTATCTCGAACTCTAATCCCTTCCTTTTTGTTGATGAACCAAGGTTAGCCAGTGCATCTGTTTCTATATTTTCTTCCCTCGGGATATGAGTAATCGACCACTCCCATAATTGAGCTAGCAGATCATGTACCTTTACCATGTATTGTTACATGCACTCCTCTTTGGTTTCGAAGATCCCATAGACCTGATTTACAACCAGTTATGAGTCGCACTTGATTTCTATGACCTCAGAATCTAATCCCTGGGCCGGTTCGAGTCCTGCAATTAAAGCCACATACTTTACTTCATTGTTAGTTAAAAGGATCATTCTTATAGCTTGCCTTAGGGTTTCTCCCGAAGGCGTGGTTAATACTATGTCAATCCCAGACCATTTTATGTTGGCGGATCCATCCGTAAATAAGGTCCAAACTTTCAATTTTGATTCTGACACCATTGTTGCCTCTTTGGTTGCTAGAGGCAGCAATCTCGGATAGAAATCGGCCACAAAGTCAGCCAAGACTTGTGACTTAATCGCAGTAATTCACTCATTTCAACGGCCTATTTGGCCAACCTACCCGAGAGTTCGGGTTTGTGAAGGATGCTCCGTAAAGGAAAAGTGGTCACTATGGCTATCGGGTGACATTGGAAGTAGGGCCTCAGCTTCCGAGCGGCGACTACGAGAGCTAAGGCCAGCTTCTCCAAATGCGAGTAGCGAGTTTTTTCTCCCGTTAAAATTTTACTGATGTAATAAATGCGAGATTGGTACCTTTATCCTCACGGACTAAAATTGCACTTACTGCTACTTTTGATACTGCGAGGTAGACCAACAGTGTTTCACCTTCCTTTGATTTTGAAAGTAATGTAGGTCTTGACAAGTACCTTTTCAAATGTCTCAAAGCATGCTGGCACTCCAGGGTCCATTCGAAGTTTTTTTTTCTTTTTGAGTAGTGCGAAAAAGCAGTGGCAATTTTTTGACAACCTGGAAATGAACCTTCTCAAAGCAGCCAATCTTTCCGTGAGCCTTTAGACTTCTTTCATGCTTGACAGCTGGTCCGGGATGTCTTCGATGGCCTTGATCTTATCAAGGTATACCTCAATCCCCTTTTGCGATACCAGAAATCCTAGGAACTTGCCAGAGCTGACCCCGAACGCGCATTTCTCAATTTTAAGCTTCATGTTATGATTCTTTAAGACATCAAAGGTTTCTTGTAGATGCTTAAGGTCATCAACTGCATTCAAAGTCTTAACGAGCATGTCATCTATATAAATTTCCATAGTTTTCCCTATTTGTTTTTCAAACATCTTGTTTACGACCCGCTAATAAGTGGCTCAGGCGTTCTTCAACCTAAAGGACATCACATTATAGCAATATGTGCCGAAATTTGTTATGAAAGAAGTCTTTTCCTGATGCTCCAGGTTCATCTTAATTTGGTTGTACCCGGAGTAAGCATCACGAAAACTCATTAACTCGTGCCCGACCGTTGCATCGATCATTTGATCGATGTTTGGCAGTAGGAACTATCACGCCCCCTTTTTCCTCACGGAGTCCAGCTTTCGACATTCATGGGGGAATAACTCATTTCTTTTTGGGAATTGGGTATTTGACTTTGAAGAGTTTCCACCTAACGGATTAAGGTGCATTAGGGCACCTAGAGCAGATAACTCATAAAACCAGTTTGCGTTACTAGAGACTTGGGTAAGGGATCGAAATAACCTTTAGGGAAAGGTGTTAGGCACCCCTCGCGGTCCACAACGGTGGGTCCTGACCAAACTTGATTATGTGAATTAGTCATTTAACAAATAGATAGACTAAGCACTTATATAAGATTGAGAAACTTTGACCGATAAGCAGTCTAAGCACATAAGTATGATAAAGGAACTTCAACAAATAAGCAATCTAAGCACACACATGTAAATAAGATGAGGGAGGTCCTAGGTTTGTTGGCCTATAGGATCACATCTGTACAATACCTGGTAAGCCTTCCTCAAATAGAAGGGTTACACGTGGCATTAGCGCACAAGTTAGCATATCCTTTACTACCCAATTACCCTTCCCCTGGTCATAGCCTAAAGCGTTCTAACAACCTTAGATATATCATATGCGTGCATTACCCGTCCCTTTCCTTAAATAGTCTCGGAGATATTTTAGGACTTCTAGTTAGGGTAGGTCTAGACTCTCCTACAGTAATTAAAAGGAGAAAACTCTAGGCGTCAAACAAAACAATTAGGACTGTCAAGTAAAGAACAATTAAGGGGGCTCACATTTTACCTCCACAAATAGAACAAACAAATGCACGTCACAGACAACATGGTTTTAGACATTGGAAAAGAGTCCTAATGGCAGGATATCTAGGTGAACACAAATCAGAACATATGCAAAGCTTTATTAAAACGGGAACCAATACCTAATCAGTTTGCCTACTGCTTTTAGAGAGGGTTGCTGAATCTGGATAGTTAATTAGAAGCACAGTTTTACAATTTACATTATTTTTAATCGCCCTACAGGCTTGCCTAGGCATGTATCAATGGTATCCTATGTACATGATATCTAGTCATCAATAAGAAGTTCAACAACCAGTAAAACCATTTTAAACAAGCAGTTTGGGTTCATTAGATTCTATAGGCATGCTGCTAGATGTGAGGACTAATTTTAGGAAATGTAGTAATTTTAAAACCTGATTAACATGCGAGGATTGATTTTAAACTCACAAATATAGACAGACTCTCAGAGAGTCTTGAACCAGATCTGGTTATATCTCTTCGAGACTTTTCTAGGAAATCATAAGAAAGAGCAACCAGGAGACATAGAAGATCAGTAGGAGCCTTAAACGGCCATGGAAATCCATGGGTCGAATGAGAATCGGAGGGAATAGGATTAGTTTTGGGTGACGGCGGCTAGCATTAGGTTTAGGTCTCAAAGAGACGAAGAGGATGAGGGATTCTAGGGCGGCCGTTCGGTGAGAATGAATTAAGTTTTACGGAGGTCGTTTGGTTAAAATTCGTAAGAAGTGGTGGTTGGTCGTTGATCTCTATGATCAACGGCCAGGATTTAAAAGGTTTGGGGCCGGGTAGGATTTAATTTGGGCTAGGTGTAGTTGGTTTGGGCCTGGTCTAGTGGGTTAGGGATTTGGGCTATTTAATTCAGGCCATGTCCGAAAATAAAAAGGGGTCATTTGTTAAATACCCATTTAATTCATAAAATAATTTTTTAAAATAGTTTATAAATTATAAAAATAACTTTCATGCCTAGAAATATTTTAAAATAATTACTTAATATTTTAATAACATAAAAGGCTATTTTTTGGTAAAATAATATAATAATACATGCATGGGCAATAATTGCAAAGTAATTGCAATTATAACCCCAAAAATACAAATGCGGCTATTTGTGAAATAATTAAAACTTAGTACAAATGCAAATGATAAAATTAAGCCACAAAATTATCATAAAACTATTTGTGATGCAATTAGTGATTGTTTATATAAATAAAATACTGGGATAAATTAATTAAAAGACCCTTAAAATGTAGAAATTATGGAAAAATATCAATTGATGCTAATGCATAGTTTTGAAGGCATACATGCATTTTAAAGATATTATACGGAAAAATTGGGTATCACCAGCTGCCCCTCTTTACCCGGGAAGGATGAAGGAGTTTTTGGGTAAAGAAATGATGGCCAATTTTGATCGATTGGGATGTTTCAAAAAATAGAGGTCGAACCCTAGTCTTTGAGCTGCATACATATCCCGGGCTTTACAAGAATCAGGACTTGTGTAGTTCTGGATTCATCGGCAGAATATACCGATGAAGTCATCACAAGAACGGACATGAGACTTTGGAACGGGCGGAAAGATGGTTATGGTGAGCAGTCAGGTTTGAGGTAATTTGAAAGAACTGGAGCGGGATTGCTCTTATTGGGGTAGCGATTGCTTATCGGGTCACCTGCAAGCAAAGGATACTACAAGTATATATTTGTGCAGAAATTTAAACATGATGCAGATTCCCTTCAGACCATGAGAATTGTCTTTGGACGGTTGAGGATGACGTCCTTATACCATGATATACTGGGCCATGAATTGTTTAGTGGGGGTTTCGCAGGCCATGAAATGATGTTACCGCACCATGAAAATGGTGCCTCCGAACCATGACGCCTTTGAATAATGATATGCAAATTTGAGAGATCCTTAGGCCATGGCATGGTGTCTTCCGGCTATGAGGATGATTCCTTTAGACAATGATGCATTTGGATAAGTTGACGATATTTCATCACATAAGATGCAATAATATGATGCTAAAATCAACAAGACAAGGCTTAGTCTTGTGAGGTTAAGGGCAGAGCTTAGCCCGAAAGAGGAGCAAATAGATAGTGCCGGAGAGACAGTGTTTAGTCTCAGCAAATAAAGGAGATGATTGGCCTTATGAAAATAGGAGGTAGAGTTTAGCCTCATGCAAGATTCGGGACATGGATTAGTCCTATGCAGATGAAAGGTAGAGCTTAGCCTTATGCATATATGGAGGCAGGGCTTAGCCTCATGTAAGATTCGAGACAGGGCTTAGTCCCATGCAAATGGCAGGTAGAGCTTAGCCTTATATAGATATGGAGGCAAGGATTAGCCTCATGCAGATAGAGACGGAGCTTAGTCTCATGCAAGATTCAGGGCAGGGATTAGTCCCATGCAAATGGAAGGCAGTGCTTAGCCTTATGCAAAATGGAGGCAAGGCTTAGCCTCATGCAGATATGGAGGCAGGGCTTAGCCTCATGCAGATGGAGACAGAGCTTAGTCTCATTCAAGATTCGAGACATGGCTTAGTCCCATGCAAATGGAAGTCAGTGCTTAGCCTTGTGGAAAATAGAGGCAGGTCTTAGCCTCATGCAGATATGGAGTTAGGGCTTAGCCTCATTTAGATGGAAGGCAGAGCTTAGCCTTATGCAGATATGGAGGAAGGGCTTAGCCTCATGCAGGATTTGGCACAAGGCTTAGTCCCATGCAAATGGAAGGCAGAGCTTAGCCTTATGCAGATATGGAGCAGGGCTTAGCCTCATGCAGATGGAGACAGAGCTTAGTCTCATGCAAGATTCAGGATAGGGCTTAGTCCCATGCAAATGGAAGGCAGTGCTTAGCCCTATGCAAAATGGAGGCAGGTCTTAGCCTCATGCAGATATGGAGGCATGGCTTAGCCTCATGCAAATGGAGACAGAGCTTAGTCTCATTCAAGATTGGGGACAAGGCTTAGTCTCATGCAAATGGAGACAGAGCTTAGTCTCATGCAAGATTCGGGACAAGGCTTAGTCTCATGCAAATGGAAGACAGCCTTATGCAAAATGGAGGCAGGGCTTAGCCTCATGCAGATATGGAGGCAGGGCTTAGCCTTATGCAAATGAAGACAAAGCTTAGTCTCGTGCAAGATTTGGGACAGGGCTTAGTCCCATGCAAATGGAAGACAGTGCTTAGCCTTATGCAAAATGGAGGTAGGGCTTAGCCTCATGCAGATATGGAGCAGGGCTTAGCCTTATGCAGATGGAGACAGAGCTTAGTCTCATGCAAAAATCGGGACATGGCTTAGTCCCATGCAAATGGAAGGCAGTGCTTAGCCTTATGCAAAATGGAGGCAGGCTTAGCCTTATGCAGATATGGAGGCATGTCTTAGCCTCATGCAAATGGAGATAGAGCTTAGTCTCATGCAAGATTCAGGACAAGGCTTAGTCCCGTGCAAATGGAAGGCAGTGCTTAGCCTTATGCAAAATGGAGGCAGGGCGTAGCCTCATGCAGATATGGAGGTATGGTTTAGCCTCATGCAAGATTCGAGCTAGGGCTTAGTCCCATGCAAATGGAAGACAGTGGTTAGCCTTATGAAAAATAGAGGCAGGGCTTAGCCTCATGAAGATATGGAGGTAGGTCTTAGCCTCATGCAGATAGAGACAGAGCTTAGTCTCATGCAAGATTCGGGACAGGGCTTAGTCCCATGCAAAAATAAAATAGTAGGTGATAGCAAAGTTTTCTTAGCTAATAATAAATTTCAGTATCACGGTTATTATGAAGATTGTGACTTGGAAGCATGTATATTCTTCGCTCCTGTATCCAAAGAAAAATCGTGAGTTCTGTAAAGGGGGAGGTCGATTCGTGCCTCAGTTGGCTTTCTTTGCTTGGTCCGAAGTCCTATTCAAATCATTAGGGGGTAGCGTTGGCTAAACAAAGTCATTTTACAAGCAAGCATGCATAGTCTCAAAGACATAATAGAAATATATTATTTTAAAAATTGGTTAGATGAACTAGTGATTGTGACACGATCCGAGACATCGCAACCTCTCATGCTATAGAAGAGGGTCCTCCTCAAAATTATGCCCCAGTTAGATGGGCACGTCTGATGCACATGTTGCGATTGGTTGAAATTGTTTCGGAATTTTGAGGGTCTTCCTCAAAATTCTACCCCAGTTTCTGATTGACTTCTGACTTTCTGGCATATGATAGCATTGGCTGGACTTGCTCCGGAATTTTGATGGTCCTCCTTAAAATTCTGCCCTAGTTTCTATTTATGGGGGGGTAGATATAAATTTTATTACGATATGACCGAACCATAGGGCTGACTACTTATTGTCACACCTCTTTTTTCGCTTACACCCCCGGGAGGGTATAATAAAGGGAGTTATTTCTAACTTGAAGTGACAATCGAAATGGGATTATTTATTAGAAGATTCAGAGTCGCCACTTGAGAGATTTATGGTGTCCTAAGTCACCGGTTTAGAATCCCGAATCGAGGAAAAGAATGACTCTATTAACAGTCCGCGAATCAGAAATCCGAGAAAGAGAATTCTGTTAACCCGGGAGAAGGTGTTAGGCATTCCCAGATTCCGTGATTTTAGCACGGTCGCTCAACTGTTGTATTTGATTTTATTTGATTTTAAAGCATGTTCTAACCTATGTGCATTTTATTAGTAACCCGCTTTTATTATTATTATTATTATTATTATTATTTTTATTATTTTTATTTTAAGGAGAATTGCAACGTCGTAAAAATGCGTCTCGAACCACGTCGCACCAGTGCACCCGTGGTTGTCAACACATTTCGACTCCGTTGAGATTTAGATTTGGGTCACATAAATGTGCACCCGTATTTAAGAAAGTAAAATTAAAATACGCGCCTAAAGCAACTACGCGTTTATTATCTTTGGGGAAGACCATGAAATTCGCTAAACGGTCCGCCCGAATTCTAAGTATTTTATATAGCAATTATTGAGGACCACGCAATTTATACATTTTATTTGGCGCGGCTCGCCTCACTTTATTTTAAAAGGTTTTACTCAACTAAAAGCAAACTACAGTATTTAGAAGTATTATTCCTAAT
Source organism: Nicotiana glauca (assembly GCA_026770625.1). Taxonomy (NCBI): domain Eukaryota; kingdom Viridiplantae; phylum Streptophyta; class Magnoliopsida; order Solanales; family Solanaceae; genus Nicotiana; species Nicotiana glauca. The sequence goes on from MU707875.1 coordinate 55,518, forward strand.
CTAATTTGAGATAAACGACATAATCACATGAATAAACAATCTGCCAGCTAAACCAGCAGGGAAGCTCAACAACTAAATGAAATAAATTGTAAAACAAAAAGAAACAGTGCATTAACAAATTGTCCGAACCAGCGATTACCATTATTTTTATTTTTGCTTTTTCCAAACAATAAAAAAAACTATACTTGCTTTGGCTACTTAAATTTAACAAGCTACAACCCATGTGTTTAGGAGAGACTAACAACTAGCTCACAGTGCATGACAAAAGTGCCAAGAAAATCTGTTCATACGAAGATCTTTTTTTTTTTTTTTGTTTCTTTACGGTTAAATGACTAAAACAATTAAAGCGCAGTGTAGCTAAGCTCCAAATTTGACAGAATAGAGTAACTAATAAACATAGAATCAACCAATTTGAAGGCATTCAAATACTCAAACAGTTTAAATAACAATTCGGAACAAATCAATCATAAAAATGAGATTAGAAAAGAAAGAACCTCGGTGAAAACTCTTCTGTGTATTTATAAAGGACTTTCGAGACAAGGCTTGATACACCAGCAAAGTTGTTCAACTAGCAAATAGAACCCGACCACAAATACTGAAAAGTACGAGCAAGACCGGCGGAACCCCGACTAGAAAAGCTCGACGCAAGATGTCGTCGTGTTACGCAGCGAGGGGTTGTTTTGACTAGTTTCGCGTCACCTCGGAGTGATTCAAAGCGGCAAATAGGGTCACAACCAACGACGCTACCGCCACGACGAGCGACGGCTTAAGGGAGAATAGAATGGAACAAGTCGATAGTGAACGTCACCAACAGCGAACAAATCGAGTAATTTCTTGAGGGATTGAGAATCGCCGAAAAATGGACATTTCCGGCCAGACCTACAGGTTAGAGGCGAAGGAAACAAAAGTGATGGTGATGAAGCAGTCATGGCCAACGCCAGTCATCACCTTCGATGGCAGCGGCGACCATGGAAACGGAAGGAGCTGTTATGAAGAAGATGAAGCCGCTACGTTGTGTTCAAAATGGTTGAAGCTTTGGTCTAGGTTGCTAGGCTTTTGTTTTTGTTTGTATTCCCTGTGAAAAGAATCAGAAGTTACGTTGGGAGGTGCTTGGAGAAGACGACGCTAAAGGGGGTGGGGTGTGTATTGTGCGCTTCTTCTCCTTCCTTTCAGGCGTTATTTTTTGTTCAATTTTTAACTCCTCCTTTAGTAGTGTATATTGTGTGTGTATTTATAGTGATGGGGTGGGGAGTAGTTTTGGGGGGAAAATATTTTGGGGAAGGTTTTGGGGGGAAAATATTTTAGGCTTTTCAAATGTTTGGCCAATTTGAATTTAAGACCAAGCCTTTTCACTTCCCTCTTCTTTTTGTTGTTCTTTTCTTTCTTTAATTAATTAAAAACCTAAACTAAATTCCTAAATTAATTCAAATTGTAAAATTAAGCTAATTATCTAACTATGTAAAAATAATCATTTTTTTTTGTGATTTTTGATTAATAGCACAACTAACTCAATATAATTAATTCCTAAATACAAATTAAACCTAAGGTGGCATGAAATTAAAATGTGACACACTTTTTTTTTAATGATTTTTCTATGATTTTAAAAATATTAAAAATAAAAATCAATTAAAATTATTTTCGTCTATTTTTAGGAGTTATTTTCATGTAGGGCAAAAATTACGTGCTCACAGCTGCCTCTCTTTGCTCGGAAACTCGAAGGGTTTTTGTGCAAAGATAAGTGAGCGGATACGAGCGATTTTTGCCCGTTTGAATACTCTGTAGGAAGCATTTTTTGAAAGATTTGACCGAACCTTGCTTCAAAGGTTGCCTACATATCCTTGGCTATAAAGGAATCACGTCAGTGTAGTTCAGGAGTGATGGAGTACCGAGGTTGAGAGTCGAGGTTCCGTCCGAGGCTCCGGTCCGCGGTCCTGTTATTACATCAAAATCAAAAGAAATGAAAAGAGACTAGCTAAGCCTGTCAACTACGAGTTACAAGATTCCTATCTATAAGTCTTCTGAAGCTTGATCTTGAGTCTTGAATGGTTCTTCATGCAGACTTTGGATTTGAATCTTGACTCTAGCTAGTTGAAGGTGCTAACTCATTCTTCCTCAGCTTTTCGGACCAAACCCAGACATGTAGTGCTCATGACTTCAACCACGTCTTGAGCAGTTCACATCTTTTCCTGCTTCTGAATTTTGGAGCTCACTTTTTCTTCTTTTTCTTCTTTTCTTTATTTTGAATTGAGACTCATTCTTTCTGCCATCTCTAATTGTGTGCCTCAAGGTCAAACCTGCTCGGCACCTTGAACCATTTTCCCTTGAAACTTGAACTGTCTTCCTTCAAAACTGCTTTTTCTTGAAACTTGAGTTGTCTTCCCTTGCTCTCTAGGTGAAATCCATTATTGCCGTTTTGAATTGTAAACTGAGATGTTTTTCCTTTCTTCAACTGCTGAACTTGAATGTATTCCTCTGTTATCCAGGAGGGCTCCTGACTTCTGGACTTGAAATTGAATGTATTCCCCTGTTATCCAGGCGGGTTCCTGATTTCATAAAAATAGACAAAACAAAGAAAACTTTCTGCCCCAGTTTGGAAACTGGGTACATGTTACTGGATATTAATAAAAATTTGACTAAAATTTGGCTTGAAATACCTCTGTTATACAGGCGAGCTCCTGACTTCTGAAACTTGAATTGTATGCCTCTGTTCTTCAGGCGGGCTCCTGACTTTATAAAAATAGACAAAACAAAGAAAACTTTCTGCCCCAGTTTGGAAACTGGGTACATGTTACTGGATAATAATAAAAATTTGACTAAAATTTGGCTTGAAATACCTCTGTTATACAGGCGAGCTCCTGACTTCTGAAACTTGAATTGTATGCCTCTGTTCTTCAGGCGGGCTCCTGACTTTATAAAAATAGACAAAACAAAGAAAACTTTCTGCCCCAGTTTGGAAACTGGGTACATGTTACTGGATATTAATAAAAATTTGACTAAAACTTGACTTGAAATACCTCTGTTATACAGGCGGGCTCCTGACTTCCGAAACTTGAATTGGTATTCCCTTGTTCTTCAGGTGGGCTCCTGCTTGCGATGCTTGAAAAGTATTCCCTTGTTCTCCAGGTGGGCTCCTGATTGCAATAAAATATACAAAACAAAGAAAATTTTTCTGCCCCAGTCTGTTGACTAGGCATGTCATGTTATCAGATATTAAAATTTAAAGGCTAAAATTTGGATTGTACTTCCCTTGTGAGTAAAATCATTTGACTAAAATTTTATCTTAGGTGAAAGTTTCAACAGACTAAGATTTTTACCTTTATCTTAGGTGAAA
>MU707875.1:69219-85452 GCA_026770625.1 Nicotiana glauca
TCAATGTCAAGTGCGACTATTTTACAAAAACTGGCCATGTAATGGCTTATTTGACAAAGTGGCTATTTTTGCAAAATTTTTGTTTAAGAAACTACAAACTCGATAATTAAAGCTAAATCAAAATTTCTCATCCTGGGACCCGTGGACATCACTCAGCATCGCCACGGGCCAACGCAAGACTGAGAAGGTTTCAATGTCAACTGAGACTATTTTTTTAACAATAACTGGCCATGTAATGGCTTATTTTGATAAAGTGGCTATTTTTTGCAAAACTTTTTGTTGAGAAGCCAAAGCTCAATTTTGCGGATACGGCCTTTCAGCACTTCCGAAAAGGAGATTTTAAGGCTGTTCCCGCAAACCGTTTTAAAAATGATTCAGGGTGGCTGTTCTTGCAAAATGGCCTTCCGGCGTCCTTTTGAGGGACATTTGGCTTATTTTAAACAAGAATGGCATCACCCGACTTATTTATAACAAAAATTAAAATTTTACATTTTTTGGCTATTTTTGCAAAAGAGGTGATTGGACCCGATGAGGGTTGCCTACGTATCTCACATCCGGTGAGAATCAAACCAGCGTAGTTCGGGCAAATTAACGAACTATTTTAAAACAAGACTCTTTTTCATTTTTATTTTTGGCATTTCAAAAGCAAATAACAAACCTACTTTCAAAAGCAATACTCTTTTTCATTTTCATTTTTCATGGCAAGACAAACTATTTTCCTTTTTTTTTTTTTTTGAAAACAAGACAAAATAACGACTCTTTTTTCCTTTTTTATTTTCAACAAACAAATAAATAACCTATTTTTCCCAAACTAAACTAAAGACTTTTTTTTTCTTTTTCTTTTTCTGCGAACAACTTCCAAAAATAAAGACTCTTTTTATATTTTTCCTTTGCTTTTAGTAAAACAAACTATTAAAAACAAAACATTTTCATTTTTTTTTCTTTTTTTTTCGAAATTTCGGCAGAGTTTCGACAGCATTTGGGCATCGGTTTTTCTAAAATTAAATAATTAATTCTTTACACTGCTATTTCTCTCTTTTTCTCAATTTTACAAAATTTTCGATATTTAAAAGCGGTCAGCATGCGAGCCCGAGACAAATAAATGCAACACGTAAAATGCATCATGGTGGATATTTCATATCCGGGTACTTGTCCTAGACGGACCCAACCCCTAAGTCATACGTGATGCAAATAAACGTCCCTATTCTAAGTTCAAAACCTGGTTATGTGTTCTAGACTGTGTACCCGAGCGGACAACTCGAGTCGAGGAGGGGGCTACGTACCGGGGACCCGCGGGATCGTCCGGCTTAGTAACTTGTCCGGCCTCTTTCTTATTTCAGGGTATTGACACTAACAGAATAGGGAGTCTCAACCAATAAGCACATCCCCGGAGGTGAGAAGAGAAGGGTTTTCGGCACAGTTTATAAACAGTTCAAATAATATCAAAGCGGTAAAACATTTAGCACAGTAGGCATGGAACATGTAAGAAAATCAGATTTAAACAAATACAACAATTATTCCGAGCTCGAATTCTTAAACCCTGAACCAAAGTTCTGGGTTTGTTTTCCCCAGCAGAGTCGCCAGAGCTGTCACACCTCCTTTTTCGCCTACACCCCCGAGAGGGTGTAATAAAGGGAGTTATTTCCAACTTGAAGTGACAATCGAAACGTGATTATTTATTAGAAGATTCAGAGTCGCCACTTGGGAGATTTATGGTGTCCCAAGTCACCGGTTTAGAATCCCGAATCGAGGAAAAGAATGACTCTATTAACAGTCCGCGAATCAAAAATCCGGGTAAGGAATTCTGTTAACCCGGGAGAAGGTGTTAGACATTCCCAGATTCCGTGGTTTTAGCACGGTCGTTCAACTGTTGTGTTTGATTTTATCTGATTTTAAAGCATGTTCTAACCTATGTGCATTTTATTAGTAACCCGCTTTTATTATTACTATTTTTTTTTAAGGAGAATTGCAACGTCGTGAAAATGCGTCTCGAACCACATCGCACCAGTGCACCCGTGGTTGTCAACACATTTCGACTCCGTTGAGATTTAGATTTGGGTCACATAAATGTGCACCCGTATTTAAGAAGGTAAAATTAAAATACGCGCCTAAAGCAACTACGCGTTTATTATCTTTGGGGAAGACCATGAAATTCGCTAAACGGTCCGCCCGAATTCTAAGTATTTTATATAGCAATTATTGAGGACCACGCAATTTATACATTTTATTTGGTGCGGCTCGCCTCATTTTATTTTAAAAGGTTTTACTCAACTAAAAGCAAACTACGGTATTTAGAAGTATTATTCCTAATTTAATTTGAGATAAACGACATAATCACATGAATAAACAATCCGCTAGCTAAACCAGCAGGGAAGCTCAACAACTAAATGAAATAAATTGTAAAACAAAAAGAAAAAGTGCATTAACAAATTGTCCGAACCAGCGATTACCATTATTTTTATTTTTGCTTTTTCCAAACAACAAAAAAAAACTATACTTGCTTTGGCTACTTAAATTTAACAAGCTACAACCCATGTGTTTAGGAGAGACTAACAACTAGCTCACAGTGCATGACAAAAGTTCCAAGAAAATCTGTTCATACGAAGATCTTTTATTTTTTTTTTGTTTCTTTACGGTTAAATGACTAAAACATATAAAGCGCAGTGTAGCTAAGCTCCAAATTTGACAGAATAGAGTAACTAATAAACATAGAATCAACCAATTTGAAGGAATTCAAATATTCAAACAGTTTAAATAACAATTCAGAACAAATCAATCATAAAAATGAGATTAGAAAAGAAAGAACCTCGGTGAAAACTCTTCTGTGTATTTATAAAGGACTTTCGAGACAAGGCTTGATACACCAAAAAGCTTGATACACCAGCAAATTCGTTCAACTAGCAAATAGAACCCGACAACAAATACTGAAAAGTACAAGCAAGACCGGCGGAACCCCGACTAGAAAAGCTCGACGCAAGATGTCGTCGTGTTACGCAGCAAGGGGTTGTTTTGACTAGTTTCCCGTCACCTCGGAGTGATTCAAAGCGGCAAATAGGTCACAACCAACGATGCTACTGCCACGACGAGCGACGGCTTAAGGGAGAATAGAATGGAACAAGTCGATAGTGAACGTCACCAACAACGAACAAACCGAGTAATGTCTCGAGGGATTGAGAATCGCCGAAACATGGACATTTCCGGCCAGACCTACAGGTTAGAGGCGAAGGAAACAAAAGTGATGGTGATGAAGCAGTCATGGCCAACGCCAGTCATCACCTTCGATGGTAGCGGCGACCATGGAAACGGAAGGAGCTGTTATGAAGAAGATGAAGCCGCTACGTTGTGTTCAAAATGGCTGAAGCTTTGGTCTAGGTTGCTAGACTTTTGTTTTTGTTTGTATTCCTTGTGAAAAGAATCAGAAGTTACGTTGGGAGGTGCTTGGAGAAGACGACGCTAAAGGGCGTGGGCGTGTATTGTGCGCTTCTTCTCCTTCCTTTCAGGCGTTATTTTTTGTTCAATTTTTAATTCCTCCTTTAGTAGTGTATATTGTGTGTGTATTTATAGTGATGGGGTGGGGAGTAGTTTTGGGGGGGAAATATTTTGGGGAAGGTTTTGGGGGGGAAATATTTTGGGGAAGGTTTTTGGGGGAAAATATTTTAGGCTTTTCAAATGTTTGGCCAATTTGAATTTAAGACCAAGCCTTTTCACTTCCCTCTTCTTTTTGTTGTTCTTTTCTTTCTTTAATTAATTAAAAACCTAAACTAAATTCCTAAATTAATTCAAATTGTAAAATTAAGCTAATTATCTAACTATGTAAAAATAATAATTTTTTTTGTGATTTTTGATTAATAGCACAATTAACTCAATGTAATTAATTCCTAAATGCAAATTAAACCTAAGGTGGCATGAAATTAAAATGTGACACACTTTTTTTTTAATGATTTTCTATGATTTTAAAAATATTAAAAATAAAAATCAATTAAAATTATTTTCGTCTATTTTTAGGAGTTATTTTCATGTAGGGCAAAAATTACGTGCTCACACTTATCCCCTCTTAAACGGGAATCAGGTCAAGCATAGTTCAATTTACATTATTTTTTGAAAACATAAATAATTACACATATTATCGTTTGACAACATCTGAGTTGATCAATTTTTGCTAGACTTCTCCATCCATTTCTGCAAGTATGAGGGCTCCTCCTATTAATACTTTAGGTACATGTACGGGCCTTGCCAGTTGGGAGAGAATTTTCCTTTGGCTTCGTCCTGATGCGGAAAGATCTTTTTCAATACCAGCTGCCCCGGTGTGAATTGTCTCTGCTTGACTCTTTTGTTGAAGGCTCTACACATTCTGTTCTGATAGATCTTCCCATGACACACTGTATTCAACCTTTTTTCGTCGATGAGGGCTAGCTGCTCATAACAGCTCCTTATCCATTCTACATCGTTGAGCTTAGCTTCTTCTATGATTCTCAAAGAAGGGATCTCCACTTCAGCGGGAATAACAACTTCACTACCATAAACCAGTAAGTAGGGAGTTCCCCCAATTGATGTGCGGACTGTGGTACGATATCCCAATAAAGTGAATGGCAGCTTCTCGTGCCATTGCTTGTGCTTTTCTACCATTTTTCTCAGTATCTTCTGATATTCTTGTTAGCGACTTCTACAGCTCCGTTCATCTGAGGTCTACAGGTTGTGGAATTCTTGTGCTTGATTTTGAAAGTCTCAAACATGGTCTTCATCAGATCACTGTTGAGATTGGAGGCATTGTCAGTGATGATTGATTCTAGAACTCCAAACCGGCAAACAATCGGTCGCGGACAAAATCTGCTACGACCTTCTTAGTTACCGCCTTGTAAGATGCTGCTTCGACCCATTTGGTAAAGTAATCAATAGCTACCAAGATGAACCGATGCCTATTTGAGGCGGTGAGCTCGATTGGACCAATGGCATCCATTCCCCAGGCGGTGAATGGCCAAGGTGAGCTTGTTGCATTGAGCTCATTTGGCGGTACTTTTATCATATCGGCATGTACATGGCATTGGTAGCATTTTCGGACATACTAGACGCAATCTGTCTCCATGGTCATCCTGAAATAACCGGCTCTAAGTATCTTCTTGGACAAGACAAAGCCATTCATATACGGGCCGCAGGTTCCAGCATGTATCTCCTCAAGTAGCTTAGAAGCTTCTTTTGCGTCGACACACCTTAGTAATCCCGTATTAGGAGTTCTTCTATACAAGGTTCCTCCGCTGTGGAAGAAATTATTGGACGACCTCTGAATCGTACGTTTCTGAGTATGACTTGCATGCTCCGAATATTCTTTTTTTGCCAAATATTATTTGATATCGTGAAACCAAGGCTTCCCGTCTATTTCTTCTTCAACATGGGCACAATACGCCGGTTGGCTGTGGATCCTTACTGGGATGGGATTGATGAAGTTCTTGTTGAGATTCTGTATCATGGATGACAAAGTGGCCAGTGCATCGGCAAACTCGTTCTGAATCCTGGGAACATGCCGAAACTCTATCTTCGTGAACCTCCTTCTCAATTCCTGCACATGGTGCAGATATGGCAATATCTTGGAATTTTTGGTGGCCCATTCTCCTTGTACCTGGTGCACAAGCAAATCTGAATCACTGATTACCAGCAGCTCCTGAATATTCATGTAGATGGCCACGTTGAGCCCTAGTATGCAGGCTTCATACTCTGTCATATTGTTGGTGCATAGAAATCTAAGTTTAGAAGATACCGGATAATGTTGGCCAGATTCTAATACCAAAATGGCTCAAATGCTGACTCCCTTGGAATTTGCCGCCCTATCAAAGAATATTCTCCAACCGTCGTAGGACTCAACATGTGATGACCCAAAGGGTCATAACCTGTTTTCTCTTTCATTACATGCTTACGAGGACTTAAAACCTCATTTTTACTTATCTCGATTTGCGTGCATAGTCCGGGAGTGTAGCCGGAAAGCTTATATGTTAAATTCTGTGAAAAATTTCAAATGTGGCTTTAAAATAATTAAAGTTGACTTAGGTCAACATTTTGGGTAAACGGATCCGGACCCGTGATTGGACGGTCCCGAAGAGTCCGTAGGAAAATATGGGACTCGGGCGTATGCCCGAAATCGAAATTCGAGGTCCCTAGCCCGAGAAATAAATTTTTAAAAGAAATTCAAATAAATTTCAAATGAAAATGGATTAGAAAGCGTTGGTATCGGGCCTGTATTTTGGTTCCGGTGCCCGGTACAGGTCTTACATGTGGTTTAAGCGCTTCCTGTGAAATTTGGTTGAAATCGGACGCCATTTGACGTGTTTCGGACCTAAAACTCTAAGTTTGAAAGTTTATGAAGTTGATGAAAAAGTGATGATTTTGAGGTTTGATTCCTCGTTTATGATGTTATTTTGGCAATTTAATCTCATGGTTAAGTTCGTACGATGTTGTTGAGTTAGTGTATGTGTTTGGTTCGGAGCCCGAGGGCTCGGAAGTGATTCGGAGGTGGTTCAGGATGGTTTGAACTTAGGAAAAGGTTGCAGAAAATCTGACTGTTGTTACCCAATTCTTTGTCTATGCGATCGCATAGCCTTTCCCGCGATCGTATTGTGTAAAACTTCAAGGGCCCAGTTTGTTCTATGCGAACGCATACCCCCATTCGCGTTCGCACAGTGTAGATCTCAGATGCCCAAAATTGTCTCTATGTAATCGCATTGTCTCATTCGCGATCGCAGTGACCAAGAAACCATTCCTCTATGCGATCGCATCACTTGCCCGCGATCTCATAGAGCATTTTTGCCCATTTATTTTAAATGCCTAAAAACAGAACAGTGACGGGATTTAGTCCATATTTCGCACGAGTTCTTCTTCTCCACAACTCTTGAGCGAATTTTTGAGCACTTCTTCGCCAAAGCTTCTTGGGTAAGTAAATTCCCACTCATTTCCTTCATCTTCCTTCATTAATTAATGAGTTTCTAAATCTAAATCATGTAATCTAGGGCTGAAATTTGGGGAAAAGGTTAGAGTTAGGGCTTTTCTATTTTCTTTGATTTAGACCTCTTTTGGGGTCAAATTTGAAAATAATTGTAGATCCGGGCTCGTAGGGGAATGGGTAACATGGAATTGGTTCGAACCTCGTGTTTTGACCAAGCGGGCCCGGGGGGCAATTTTTGGAATTTTGGGAAGCAAGCTTAGAAATTCAAATTTAGGCATTGGGTTTAGTTTGTTTAGCTATTATTAATATTGTAAAGTCATTATTTCATAGATTTGACTGAGTTGGAGCCGAATTCGAGGGGTAAAGCTATACTAGAGGATTGAGTTGAGTTTGGAGCATTCGAAATAAGTGTTTGATATAACTTTGGTTTGAGGGAATAGGATTAGAGTATTATTTGCAAATTTCTAAATGTTGAGTACGGTGTATAGGCATGGTGATGAGTGTCACACCTCCTTTTTTACACACTTACCCCAAAGGATAATGTATAAGGGAGTTTTCCATTTAAAGTGACATTATCAAAATGGGATTATTTATTTATTTAGAGTTGCCACTTGGGATAGATTTGGCTTTTGGTGTCCGAAGTCACCAGTTTATCTTAAATCCCAAATCGAGCAAATTTCGACTTCCCGAGTGGAGTCTGCGAACCAGAAATTCTGAATAAGGAATTTTGTTGACCCGAGGGAAGGTGTTAGGAACCCCCCGGATCCCCTGGTTCTAGCACGATTGCTTAAACTATTATAATTGGCTAAAAATCTAATTTTAATACATGTCATCCTATAGTGCAATTTTTAAAAGATTATTTATCGCTTTTAATTAATTTTAAAGAAATTGAACGTCGTTTAAAACGTATTTTTGGATCACGTCGCATGAAATGCGCTCGGATCCTCGACACATTTTATTCAACATTTTGGGATTTGGATTTAGATCACATAAAATGTACACTCGAGTTTAGAAAGGTAAACTTATTAAAGAACGCGCTTAAAGTGACAACGTGTTATTAACTTTGCGGGAGGCCATGTAAATTTGCTAAATGGCACGTCCCGATTTTCTCAATATTTTAGGGAGCAATTAAAGAGGGCCATGCAATTTATGATTTTATTTGGGGCACCTCGTTTATTTTAAGGCTAAACTAAAGGAACTAGGATTGTCTATTAAGTATTGTTTCTAAAAAGTGCCTTAATTAATTAGCATTGTGAATTGATATTATTAAACGTAATCAAGGAAGTTGGGCCTCAAGTTCAAGTCCATACTTGAACAAGAGGAGACACCTCTTAATTCAAGTATGCTACTTAACTCAAAGGCCCAAAACCTATGATTCGGTTTTTAAATCATCTAAACCAACAACTTTAGTAAGTAGAAAACACAATTTTCAGCAAGTTATTCGAAGCAGCCCAATGGGAAGGGAATGACATTTCAGTTCTATTCAAAACAAGCCCAGATTTCATTTACAAAAAAGGCTGGACCGCCTGGGCCTGTGATAAGCCCAAAGACCCGATGCCAATTTAATGTTGAGCCTATTAACACTTTGCGGGCATATTCACAATTAATTCAAATCAAAGGCATATTAACTTCTAAGATGCCACTAACTTATGCAATTTCAAACCGTTTGACTATCAATAACTGGACATAATTAATTCGGGGTTTGCTAAACAGACTTAATAATATCCTGAAATCTGGACACAATTGCTATTTCAAATCGTTTCTGCAAAATACCAAGTTGTTTTACAATTCATAACCCATAAATGAACTCCTGTAAGTTTCATGTTAGTCAAGCATGAATAACCTAGAACACATGGTATGCTCGATCCCCAGGATCTGTCTGATTTTAGACCTATAGGACTACACATACTAATTTGAAACTTCACTCCTAATCAACATTTGATTTGGCTTAAATCTCCAATTAATATTGTGATCAAATAGAATTAAACAAAACTACAGCTAATACTCATGCGATTCTAAAAACAGTCCATATAGTCCAGTTAATACAAATGATGATTATTTAAATAGATACAACAATAATATGCATTTAAAACTTAAACTAAACTAAAACAGCGATAAAAACATATTATATTTCATTCATTTCTTCCAATGTTGTTCACACTTGACTCGAATTTCATTTATCATGTGAGGACTGGAATAGTACCTGGATGTTGAAGCAAAATAAAGGAAGAAGTAGTCAGCAATGACAAACAGCAATCAGCAGTATCATACCAGCAACAAACAGGACCAATTTTAAACCCAAACCAGCACCACAACACCTTGGAAATGCACTACAGGGGAACAGCACCAAACAGATAGCTAGAGGAGGCTTGATTGGACTAAAATAGACTCAAAATTAAACCCAGAAATCTCTGAAGCTTCAGCAACCAAGCACAAGGAGTTCTCAAGTCATTTTTCTTTACCTAAGCTAGAAATTCAAATCAATAGCTATAACTTGAAATTAATCTGAGGAAAGCTTCAATAGAACGGTATTTTTTGGGGGTTTTTTGTTGTTTTTGAGTTTTTTGAAGAACTAAGATCTAAAATGAACTTTCTAACTCTAAGATTTCAGATTTAGTTTTTGAATTTTGAAATTCAAATTTTTCAGATCTCCAAACTTGTGAAATAAGGCATAGGGCATGCCTTTTATAGGCAAAACTAAAGGCTTCTCTCAGATTTTCAGTTGACACCTTTAGTCCCTCTTTTATTTTCAGTATTTAGCTAGTTAATCCCTGAAAGACTAACTTGTTTCCCAAGTTACACCACTAACTTTTTGAAATTCCATTTTGACCCCATCTAGAAGCTTCTAGGGAATTCTATTCCTATTATTACAAAATTGAAATACCTACACTACCCATGACTTTATTCTGGAATTACCAATCATATATCAACTAACCCAGCCCTTTGGTCTCAATTTACCATAGTTAGTCAATATTAAACTAGAGACTAACCAGCTATAACCAAACATTACCAATAAGAACATCTAAAAATTCTAATTAACACTAATTAACCAAACTGAGATAAACTTTTAGCTATAACCAAACTAAAATAATTCTAATTAACACTAAAGCCCTAAGGCTGAATTAAAAACTGAAGTAATTAAAAAAAATGCCATCGAAATCAAACAAGATTAAAACAACAGCATTATGTTTTCAATCATTGGATCAGTAGGAGATTCAAAATCAAACCAAATAAGATCATCAAGAGTTAAAACACACAGACGAATTTTAACAAGGCAAAATCAAATTAAACCCTAAATTAATCCAAAAATAAAAGAACTACTGAGACGAACAAAAACAAATCAAAATCAGAAAGCTAATGCATAAAAAGGGGAAAAATCTACTGACAGAAAAAAAAAAATTTAGGAAAACTTACTGATTAAACTTAAAACTCTGCTTAATGTTCCGGTTCATATGAGCTTGAAGCTAATCATTCCTAAGTTTCGTAGAACAAAGGCTTGAGTTGACATGGCTTGAACTATTGAAGCTCAAAATTAGATCCGAAATTTGAGAAGTTCTGGTCGATTTCGAAGGAAACTAGTGCCATATTAGGTATGAAGGAGGCATGAGGATTATAGGGTGTTATTTTGAAGTGATTTGGAGGCGGCGGCGCCACCGGAGAAACTGTGGCAGCGCTAGGGTTTTGCGGATTTGAGGAACTTTGGTGGGATTTGAGAAGAACTAAAGTCGGATGTGGAAAGAGGAGAGGGAGAGGATACTAGGGTGTTAATCTGGTTGGGTTTGGGTGATTTAGGGTTTTGAATGGAATCTTCTAATCAAGATTCGAGAGGATTGGCTAGTATTTGAAGAAAACTAATCACGGATTTGGAGAGGGGAGAGGAAGGTGGTTCAGGGGTGTATTTTTTGGGTTGTTTGGAGACATGCCGCTGGCGGATACGATTTTCGACCGGCGGCGGACGGCGGAGACGGGAAAGGGGTCTCTAGGGTTCATTGGTGAGAGAGACGAAAGGGGGTAGGGGGTGTATGGTTTGGACACTTATATATTAACTAAACCCATACTTCCCAGCCGTTAGATCGAGTTACCTCAACGGGTGGGATTTCTTCTTAATAAACGATGTCGTTTAAAGGGGGAGGGGCTGGACCGGGTCTGGAGGGTGTTTGGGCTAGATTGGAACCAATTTTTTTTTTTGAGGGTTTGGGCCAATTTTAAAGATGTTTGGACGGGTTTGGCCCAACAAATGGGATATTTCATTAAGCCAAATATTTTCCTTTAGTTTTCTCTTTTAATGCTTTCTTCTTCTCTTATTTTTCACTCATTTTATTTCTTTTTGTTTTATTAAATGCAAAATTAATAAAGACCTGAGCCAATTCTGAAATTAAACTAATTAGAGTTCTAAAATTAACTATATCCTAATTTAAAAGGAAAATTAAACAAAAAATCGAAATTAAAAGTAAAAATGTAAAAAGACTATTTTGTTATTTTCTCTTATTTTTGTAATATTAATTGACTTAATAAAAAAATAGTTAAAATGAGGTCCTAAATGCAAACATGCTATTTTGTATTTATTATTTTTTATGAATTATATCAATGCGCGAAAATATAAAATTATGCAATTAATTCTCTAAAATTCAAATAATAAAGAAAAATCCTAATTTTTAAGAATTTTATAGGAATAGTTCAAGCGAGGCAAATATCACGTGCTCACAACAAGTATCTATATATCGATGTCTAGCATGACCGTGAGTCCTTATTTGTGCTTATTTGGGATTCTGTAGTGATTCTTCCTTGTTTAATTGATGGTTTCTATATAATGTGAACAGTATGAAGGGGAAATATGATTTGTAAACTCGTTAGAGCGTTGGATCGAATTATGACATGATTAGGAAGTAAGAAATGAACGAAAGAGAAGGAGATGTAATTATTCCCTTGCTGGGATGTGTAAGTTACTGTTGTTGCTCCATTGCCGGGAATTAACTATTTATTTGTATTCTCCCTTGCCGGGATAGTTGAATTCCCTTGCCGGAAAACCATTATATATTATGAAATGGGATCGTGTGGCGCGCCGACCACTTATATATTATGAAATGGGATCGTATGGCACGCCAACCACTTATATATTATGAAATGGGATCGTGTGGCACGCCGACCACTTATATATTATGAAAATTGGATCGTGTGGCATGCCGACCACTTATATATCATAAAATGGGATCGTGTGGCACACCGACCACGTATTCTGTGTTAGAAGGGATCAGTTGTAGTTTTTCTTATTTATTCCTACCGTTCTACTTTATCTGTTAGCCCCAAAAGCATGTTCCCCTCCCAGTCTTAATTATTACTTCCCGCTGTTATTTTGTAGTACTTGTATATATATATATATATATATATATATATCAGCAGAGGTTGATTGGTAGTCCTATCTAGCCTCATCACTACTTCGCCGGGGTTAGGCCAGGCACTTACCAGCACATGGGGTCGGGTGTGCTGATGCTACACTCTGTGCATCTTTTTGCACAGATCACAGTAGCAGAGCAGGAGCTTTTGGACAGCAGTAGGAGCATTGGGAGCTGACTTCAGTCCAGAGATTCCCGAGGTAGCCTTGCTTATGTTCTCATGGCTCGGAGTCTCTCTTATCTTTTTTTTTGTTTGATTTCCTTTGTATCGAATCAGATAGTACTGTATTTTTATTCAGACTTTGTATTTAGCATTCTATAGAAGTTTTGTGAGTTTGTGACACCAGGTCTGGGTAGAGATGAATTTGAACTTCCGCATTTCTTTCAGTTAATTAAATTTGAGACTTTCGCTTTATTATTAAATGCTTCATTATTTCTAATATTGTCGATGTTTGATAAAAGAGGTAATTGATAATTGGCTTGCCTAGCTCCTATTAGTAGGCACCATCACGGCTCCCGAGGGTGGGAAATCCGGGTCGTGACAAGTTGGTATTAGAGCACTAGGTTACATAGGTCTCACAACTCACGGACAAACCTAGTAGAGTCTGAGGGATCGGTACGGAGACGTCTGTATTTATCCCCCAGAGGCTATGGAGTTAGGAAAATTTCACTTTTGTTCTTTCTTGTCATGCGATTCTATTTCTCAAATACTAATTGTCTTTCTACTCTGTTCTTCCGCATATGGCGAGAACACGTGCTTCCTCTTCTATCGCGCAGCAGCCCGAGCCCCCAGCAGTAGTTCCTACGAGGGGCAGAGGCCGAGGCAGGGGCAGAGCTCAGCCCCTGGCAGCAGTCCTAGAGGTGGAGCCTCATATTGATTATGATGAGGAGGTTCCAGCCCCAGCAGCTCCGGTGGGCCCAGCTCAGGTCCCAGAGGGGTTCATAGTCACCCCAGATCTTCAGGACGCTTTGGTCAGACTGGCAGGATTTATGGAGAGCGTCACTAGAGCAGGTTTGCTTCCATTAGCACCAGCCACTTCTCTGGATGGAGGAGGAGTTCAGACTCCTGCTACACGTACTCCGGAGTAGGTAGCTCCCCAGGCTTATGTTCTAGTGGTTCAGCCAGGTATTGTGACCCAAGCTGGCGATGGAGCGGTTATGTCCTCAGATGCTTTGTGGAGGCTTGATAGGTTCTCCAAGCTCTTCACCACCACATTCAGCGGTACCTCTTCAGAGGATCCACGGGATTTCTTATTTAGCTGCCATGAGATCCTTCAAACTATGGGTATTGTGGAGACCAATGGGGTCGACTTCGCCACTTTTCGACTAGCAGGATCTGCCAAGACTTGGTGGAGGGACCATTATTTATCTAGAACAACAGGGTCGCCATCATTGACTTGGGACCAGTTTGCAGAGTTATTTTTGGAGAAGTTTATCCCAGTTACTCAGCAAGAAGCTCTTCGCAGGCAGTTCGAGTGCCTCCAGCAGGGCTCTATGACAGTCACTCAGTATGAGACTCGGTTCATTGATCTAGCACGCCATGTTATTATTATACTCCCCACAGAGCAAGAGAGGGTGCAGAGGTTTATTGATGGATTGATTTAGCCGATCCGTCTCCAGATGGCTGTGGGAGCAGGGAGTGAGATTTATTTTCAGGAGGCAGCCAATGTGGCCCGTAGAGTTGAGATGGCTCTTGCATGGGGAGGTGGTCATGGGTTAGATAAAAGGCCCCGTCATGCAGGTAGGTTCAGTGGTACCTCTTCTGGAGGTGGGGATTCTTATGGTAAAGGCCATCCTCCGAGGCCCTTTCAGCCAGCCCTACAGATCTCACATGGTACTTCAGGTAGTCATGGTTCTTAGTCATAGTCTTCTGACCAGCAGCTTTTCAGTTCACCATCAGCACCCATCAGTGCGCCACCACTCCATTATTCTCAGTAGCAGAGGGCTTGTTACACGTATGGCGACACGAGACATATTGCTAGGTATTGCCCTCGAGCTTCTGACAGCTTTCAGCAGCAGGGTCCTCGTCCCATGATTCAGGCATCAGGCAGCTAGAGGTGGGGGTAGAGGCCATAAAGGTGGAGGTAGGGATCATAGAAGTGGAGCTCGGACCGCTAGAGGTAGAGGCCAGCCAGCAGCTGATCGTCCTAGAGATATAGTTTAGGTAGGTGGGGCCTAGCCCCGATGTTATGCTCTTCCAGCCAGGCCAGAGGCTGAATTTTCAGATGTAGCTATTAAGGGTACTATTCTGGTCTATGATAGGGTTGCTTCAATGCTATTTTACCCTGGGTCTACGTATTCGTATGTGTCATCCTATTTTGCACCATACTTAGTTATGCCTAGTGATGCTTTATGTATTCATGTTTATGTATCTACACCGGTGGGTGATTCTATAGTGGTCGACCGAGTTCATCATTCCTGTGTGGTAGTGTTTGAGGGTCTTGAGACCCGTATTGATTTATTGCTCTTAGACATGGTGGATTTTGACGTTATATTAGGGATGGATTGGTTGTCCCCGTATCATGCTATCTTGGATTGTCACGCCAAGACCGTGACCTTGGCTTTGCCAGATTTTCCCCATTTGGAGTGGAGAGGGACCCCAGGGCATAATTATTTCATATGTGAAGGCTCGACGCATGGTTGAGAAGGGGTGTTTAGCTTATCTGGCGTATGTTCGCAATTCCAGCGTAGAGGTCCCTTCTATTAATTATGTTCCTATTGTTCGGAAGTTCCCCGAGGTTTTCCTTTCAGACCTGCCGGGTATGCTGCCCAACAGGGATATTAATTTCTACATTGATCTGGCTCTGGGCAATTAGCCCATTTCCATTCCGCCGTATCGCATGGCCCCGCCATAGTTGAAAGAGTTAAAGGAACAGTTGCAAGATTTTCTAGAGAAGGGTTTTATCAAACCTAGTGTTTCTCCTTGGGGTGCGCCGGTGTTATTTGTGAAGAAAAAGGATGGTTCGATGAGGATGTGCATTGATTAGTGGCAATTGAACAAAGTGACGATTAAGAAAAAGTATCCACTGCCGAGGATTGATGATTTGTTCGATCAGCTTCAAGGTGCAAAGGTGTTTTCAAAGATAAATTTGAGATCTGGATACCACCAGCTGAGGATTAGGGCGTCTGGTGTCCCTCAGACAGAATTCCGCACTCGGTATGGGCATTATGAGTTTTTGGTCATGTCATTTGGGTTGACCAATGCCCCAGCAGCATTTATAGAGTTGATGAACCGAGTGTTCAGGCCTTATTCGGACTGTTCGTGATAGTCTTTATTGATGATATTCTGGTGTACTCCCACAGCCAGGAGGAGCACGAGCAGCACCTTAGAGTGGTTCTTCAGACTCTAAAGGATAGTCAGTTATATGCTAAGTTCTCGATGTGTGAATTCTGGTTGAGTTCAGTTGCATTTCTAGGTCACATCGTATTAGCAGAGGGTATTCAGGTGGACCCAAAGAAGATTGAGGCAATCAAGAACTGGCCTCGACCAACATCAGCTACCCAGATTCGGAGTTTCTTGGGGTTAGCAGGATATTATCGTTGGTTCGTGGAAGGATTTTCATCTATTGCATCCCCAATGACCAGATTGACCCAGAAGGATGCCTATTTCAGATGGTCAGATGAGTGTGAGGCGAGCTTTTAGAAGCTTAAGACAGCTCTGACTACGTCACCGATATTGGTTTTGCCCACAGGCTCAGGGCCTTATATAGTTTATTGTGATGCTTCCCGTATTGGGCTTGGTGCATTATTGATGCAGGATGGCAGAGTCATCGTTTATGCTTCGAGGTAGTTGAAGATCCACGATAAGAATTATCCAGTTCATGATATAGAGTTGGCAGCCATTGTTCATGCTTTGAAGATTTGGAGGCATTACCTATATGGTGTGACGTGTGAGGTGTACACTGATCA
>MU707875.1:85569-107520 GCA_026770625.1 Nicotiana glauca
TCGCTCGTTCTTCATTATTGGAGCGTATCCGTGATCGGCAGTTTGATGATCCCTATTTGTGTGTCCTGAGAGACACGATGCAACGTGGGGGTGGCACGAAGGTGACCTTAGATGATGATGGTTTTTTGAGATTGCAGGGGAGAGTTTGTGTGCCCAATATCGATGAGATTCGATAGTTGATCTTAGCGGAGGCCCATAGTTCTCGGTATTCTATTCACCCGGGCGCCGCAAAGATATATCAGGACTTGCGGCAGCATTATTGGTGGCATAGGATGATGAAGGATATTGTTGCATATGTGGCTCAATGTTTGAACTGTCAGCAGGTTAAGTATGAGCATCAGAGGCCTGGTGGTTTGTTTAAGAGGATTGAGTTTCCCGAGTGGAAGTGGGAGAGGATTACCATGGATTTCATTACCAGACTTCCATTGACTCGGAAGAAGTTTGATGCGATATGGGTTATTGTTAATAGGCTGACCAAGTCAGCACATTTCATTCTTGTGGCAATCTCCTATTCATCCGAGAGGTTAACTGAGATTTATATCCCGGAGATTGTTCGCCTTCATGCTGTGCCGGTATCTATCATTTCGGACAAGGGTACACAGTTTACCTCGCATTTATGGGGTGCAGTTCAGTGAGAGTTGGGCATACGGGTTGAGTTGAGCACAGCGTTTCATCCTCAGACGGACGGTCAGTCTGAGCGGACTATTCAGATTTTGGAGGATATGCTCCGGGCTTGTGTTATCGACTTTGGAGGTTCGTGGGACCAGTTTTTGCCTTTAGCAGAGTTCGCCTACAATAACAGCTACCAGTCCAGCATTCAGATGGATCCATATGAGGCATTGTATGGTAGGCGATGTCGGTCTCCAGTTGAATGGTTTGAGCGGGGAGAGGCTCGGTTATTGGGTACCAATCTAGTTCAGGAGGCCTTGGATAAGGTCAAGATCATTTAGGACAGGCTTCGTTCGGCTCAATCACGATAAAAGATTTATGCAGATCGTAAGGTTTGGGATGTAGCTTTCATGGTTGGTGAGCATGTCTTGCTCCGAGTGTCACCTATGAAGGGCGTGATGAGATTTGGGAAGAAGAGCAAGCTTAGCCCTAGGTTCATTGGTCCATTTGAGATTCTCGATCGTGTGGGAGAGGTGGATTATAGGCTTGCCTTGCCGCCTAGCTTGTCAGTCGTGCATCCGGTGTTCCATGTGTCCATGCTTCGGAGGTATCACGGCGATCCAGCTCACGTATTAGATTTCAGCACTGTCTAGTTGGACAAGGATCTGTCTTATGAGGAGGAATCGGTAGCTATTCTAGATCGGCAGGTTCGACAGTTGAGGTCGAAGAGTTTTCCTTCAGTGCGTGTCCAATGGAGAGGTCAGCCTCCTAAGGCATCAACCTAGGAGTCCGAGTCTGATATGCGGAGCTGTTATCCTCATCTATTTTCTGACTCAGGTACTTCTTTCTTTTGTCCATTCGAGGATGAACAGTTGTTTTAGAGGTGGAGAATGTGACGACCTATTTTCTCTTTCATTCCGTGCTTTCGAGGCCTTAAAAACCTTATTTTTACTTACCTCGATTTGCATGTGCAGTCTGGGCGTGTAGCTGATAAGCTTATATGTTAAATTCTGTGAAAAATTTCAAATGTGATTTTAAAATGATTAAAGTTGACTTGGGTCAACATTTTGGGTAAACGGACCCGGACGCGTGATTGGACGGTCCCGGAGGGTTCGTAGGAAAATATAGGACTCCGGAGTATGTCCGGAATTGAAATTTGAGGTTTGGAGTCCGAGAAAGGAATTTTTAAAAGAAATTATTTTTTTGAAATTTATTTGGAAATTTGAAATGAAAGTGGATTAGAAAGCATTGGTATCGGGCCCGTATTTTGGTTCCGACACCCAGTACAAGTCTTATATGTGGTTTAAGCGCTTCCTGTGAAATTTGTTTGAAATCGGACGTCATTTGACGTGTTTTGGACCTAAAACTCTAAGTTTGAAAGTTTATGAAGTTGATGAAAAAGGGATGATTTTGAGGTTTGGTTCCTCGTTTATGATGTTATTTTGGCGATTTAATCGCATGGTTAAGTTCGTAGGATGTTGTTGAGTTAGTATGTGTGTTTGGTTAGGAGCCCCGAGGGCTCGGGAGTGATTCGTAGGTGGTTCGGGATGGTTTGAACTTAGGAAAAGGTTGCAGAAAATCTGATTGTTGTTGCCCAATTCTTTGTCTATGCGATCGCATAGCCTTCCTCGCGATCGCATAGTGTAAAACTTCAAGGGCCCAATTTGCTCTATGCGAATGCATACCCCCTTTTGCGTTCGCACAGTGCAGGCCCGAAATTGTCTCTATGCGATTGCATTGTCTCATTCGCGATCGCAGTGACCAAGAAACCGTTCCTCTATGCGATCGCATCACTTGCCCGCGATCGCATAGAGCATTTTTGCCCATTTACTTTAAATGCATAAAAACAGAATAGTGACGGGATTTAGTCCATATTTCACACGAGTTCTTCTTCTCCACAGCTCTTGAGCGAATTTTTGAGCACTTCTTCACCAAAGCTTCTTGGGTAAGTAAATTCCCACTCATTTCCTTCATTAATTAACGAGTTTCTAAACCTAAATAGTGTAATCTAGGGCTGAAATTGGGGGAAAAGGGTAGAGTTAGGGCTTTTCGATTTTCTTTGATTTAGACCTCGTTTTGGGGTCGAATTTGAAAACAATTGTATATCCAGGCTCGTGGGGGAATAGGTAACATGGAATTGGTTCGAACCTTATTTTTTACCAAGCGGGCCCGGGGTCGATTTCTAGAATTTTGGGAAGCAAGCTTAGAAATTCATATTTAGGCATTGGGTTTAGTTTGTTTAGCTATTATTAATATTGTAAAGTCATTATTTCATAGATTTGACTGAGTCGGAACCGAATTCGAGGGGTAAAGCTATACTAGAGGCTTGAGTTGAGTTTGGAGCATTCGAGGTAAGTGTTTGATCTAACTTTGGCTTGAGGGAATAGGATTAGAGTATTATTTGTAAATTGCTAAATGTTGAGTACGGTGTATAGGCATGGTGACTAGTATCTATACACCGGTGTCTAGCATGACCGCGTGTCCTTATTTGTGCTTATTTGGGATTCTGTAGTGATTCTTCCTTGTTTAATTGATGGTTTCTCTATAATGTGAATAGTATGAAGGGGAAATATGATTTGTAAACTCCTTGGAGCGTTGGCTCAAATTATGACATGATTAGGAAGTAAGAAATGAACGAAACATAAGGAGATGTAATTATTCCCTTTCCGGGATGTGTAAGTTATTGTTGTTGCTCCCTTGCCGGGAATTATCCGTTTATTTGTATTCTCCCTTGCAGCGATAGTTGAATTGATACTTGTTCCCTTGCCGGAAAATCATTATATATTATGAAATGGGATTGTGTGGTACGCCGACCACTTATATATTATGAAATGGCATCGTGTGGCATGCCGACCACTTATATATTATGAAAATGGGATCGTGTGGCACGCCGGCCACTTATATATAATGCAATAGGATCGTGTGGCACGCCGACCAGGTATTCTGTGTTAGAAGGGATCAGTTGTAGTTTTTCTTATTTATTCCTACCTTTGTACTTTATCTGTTGGCCCCAAAAGCATGTTCCCCTCCCAATCTTAATTATTACTTCTCGCTATTATTTTTTAGTACTTGTATGTGTGTGTGTGTATATATATATATA
This sequence comes from Nicotiana glauca, assembly GCA_026770625.1. NCBI lineage: Eukaryota > Viridiplantae > Streptophyta > Magnoliopsida > Solanales > Solanaceae > Nicotiana > Nicotiana glauca. The sequence continues at coordinate 89,279 of MU707875.1, forward strand.
TATATATATATATATATATATATATATATATGCACAGGTTGATTGGTAGTCCTGTCTAACCTCGTCTCTACTTCGCCGGGGTTAGGCCAGGCATTTACCAGCACATGGGGTCGGTTGGCTGATACTACACTCTATGCATCTTTCTGCACAGATCACAGTACCGGAGCAGGAGCTTTTGGACAGCAGTAGGAGCATTGAGAGCTGACTTCAGTCCAGAGATTCCCGAGGTAGCCTTGCTAACCTCCACATGGCTGGAGTCTCTCTTATCTTTGTTTTTTTGGTAGATTTCCTTTGTATCGGATCAGACACTACTGTATTTTTATTCACACTTTGTATTTAGCATTCTGTAAAAGTTCGTGAGTTTGTGACACCAGGTCTGGATAGAGATGAATTTGAACTTCCGCATTTCTTTCAGTTAATTAAATTTGAGACTTCCACTTTATTATTAAATGCTTCATTGTTTCTAATATTGTCGATGTTCGCTAAAAGAGGTAATTGATAATTGGCTTGCCTAGCTCTTGCCTAGCTCCTATTAGTAGGCACCATCACGGCTCCCGAAGGTGGGAAATCCGGGTCGTGACACAACATTATCTTCTCCTATGAATAGTACCTCTTCATCGAGAAAATACATTTCAGGGGTTCATATTCTCCTTCCACGAGGTTCTCGACAAGATGATCTGCCAGTGCCTGTCTCTTGACTACTTTCTGAGTCACATAAACAATGTCGAACTCGCTCAACAAAATTTGCCACTTAGCCAAATTGCTAGTGGGTATGGGTTTCTGAAAGATATATTTCAAGGGATCCATCCTTGATATGAGATATGTTGTGTAGGCACAGAAGTAATGCCTCAGCTTCTGAGCTATCCAGGTCAGAGCACAGCAGGTATGTTCCAATAGAGAGTATCGCGCTTCATATGGAGTGAACTTCTTACTCAGGTAATAGATAGCTTGTTCCATTCTCCCTGTCTTGTCGTGTTTCCCCATAACGCAGCCGAAGGCTCCATCTAATACTGCAAGTTAGAGTAGCAAGGGTCTACCTGGCTCTGGCGGGACCAAGACTGGTGGTGTTGATAAGTACTCCTTAATTTTGTCGAAAGCCTTCTGACAATCTTCGGTCCAACTAGTTGCAGCATCTTTCTTCAGATCTTGAAAATTGGTTCACATATAACTGTGGACTGGGCTATGAACTGGCTGATATAGTTTACCCGTCCTAGAAAACTCATTATATCTTTCTTACTCTTTGGCAGTGGCAGCTCCTGGATGGCTTTGACTTTTGACGGATCCAATTCTATTCCTCTGCGACTGATAATGAACCCCTGTAACTTTTCGGTAGGAACCCCGAAAGCACATTTTGCGGGGTTTAGTTTCAAGTTGTATTTTCATAGTCTATCAAAAAACTTCCTCCGAATCGGCTATATGATATGTGTCTTTCTTGGATTTGATGGTGACATCGTCCATATATACTTCGATCTCTTTATGTATCATGTCATAAAAAATGGTAGTCATAACCCTCATGTAGGTGGCCCCAACATTTTTTAGACCGAATGACATCATCTTAAAATAGTATACTCCCCATGGTGTAATGAAAGTCATTTTCTCAGCGTCCTTTCGTCCATCCAGATTTGATGGTAACCGGCAAAACAATCCACAAACAATTGGAGCTCATGCTTAGCACAATTATTGATTAGGATGTGTATGTTTGGAAGTGGGAAATCATCCTTTGGGCTGGCTCTGTTGAGATCTCGATAATCAACGTAGACCCTGACCTTCCCGTCTTTCTTTGGAACTAGCACAACGTTGGCTAGCCAAGTTGGGTATTCAACCACCCAGAGGACCTTGGCCTTGATTTGCTTAGTAACTTCCTCCTTGATTTTAAGACTTATGACAGGCTTGAACTTCCTGAGTTTCTATTTTACTGGTGGACGTGCTGGGTTAGTGGGAAAATTGTGAGCCACAATGGATGTACTTAACCCAGTCATATCATCGTATGCAAAGATGTCCTCATACTCTTTCAAGAACTGTGGACAAGTGGATACTGATACGGGTTTCCTTGACAGTTTTAGAGTCTCCCAAGTTGATTATTTCTTTTTCATCCAGATTGGACTTAGGCTTGTTCTCAAAGTCTTCTACTTCTCTGATAATTTCCTCGGGTATGACATCTTCTTCTTCCGAATCACTATACTTTTGTTGTGTTATCTCATTACATGTCACAGTTGTTGGTTCATCGAGACAGGAAATGGTAATGCTGTATAGATAAAGATATAAGAGAAAAATGGTAATAATAAATATTGATTCATTGAAACATAAAAGTGATTTTTAACAACGTTTTTGGAATATTGGAAATATTATTTAAAACAAAATGCCAAAAGGGAAATCATTTTTCTTAGAAAATAAACAAAACAATGTTGTTCAGCCTTGCAACCCCGAGACTCTTCAGGGCCTGGATAGTCTGACCGCCCAATTCTTGAGGAATGATCCTCTCTCTATAGCTTGAATGTTAGGGCCTCCTCCTCCTCCTCCTCCTCCTCAACAACAATTACACAACAGTCCATGTCCTCATCTTCCAAGAACAGGTTCCTTAAGGCTGCTAGTGCTTCTTCCTCCTCTGATCCCCATATGATGTCGGCCTGTTGGAATATCTGACTCAAATGTGGTATAGGCTGCTCCAATGGATAGTACGGACCTCGCTATGGTGGTGACCAGTCATTGTATTCTTGCCAGGTGTATTGATATCCCAGCCCAAAAGTGGTACTATGTTACTTTGGCTATATTGGCTTGGTGATGCCTTGAAGATTTTTACCAAGACCCTTGCCAGGCTCATACCCTCCCCAGTTCATCATGCTTGATATCCTGCCATCCTACCACTTATCTTTGTCGATTGCATTGACCCGCTCGATGAGATGATAACTTTCTCCGCCTAGCTTTTTCCTATTCTCGACCATCGGAATAGTCTGATGGGTGTAAATGGGGATGCTCCCGTCTCCATGGATAATCACCTCCTGATGGTTCCACTCAAACTTTACTGCCTGATGCAAAGTTGATGCCACGACCCCAGCAGCGTGTATCCATGGTCGTCCTAATAGCAGATTGTAGGATGCAGGTATGTCCAGCACCTGAAACTCGACATTGAACCATGTAGGCCCCATTTGCAGACATAGATTAATTTCCCCGATGGTTGCCCTTTGAGACCCATAGAATGCCTTTACGTTCATGGTACCTTCTCGTATCTCGTATAGGCCTTTGCCCAACCTCTTCAATGTTGTTAGTGGGCAAATATTAATACTGGATCCTCCATCAATAAGGAACCTGGTAATGAAGTAGTCTTCGTATTGTACTGTTATATGCAGTGCCCTATTATGATTCAGACCCTCAGGCGACAACTCATCCTCGTGGAAAGTGATTTTGTGACTTCCCAATACCTGTCCCACCATATTAGCCATCTCTCTGCTTGTGATGTTATTGGGCGCATATGCTTCATTCAATACTTTCATCAGAGCACTTCTGTGTGCTTCTGAATTCTGTAGCAGCTACAGGATAGATATTTGAGTGGGAGTCTTGTTCAGATGACCGATGACTGAATACTCCCTTGCTTGTACTTTCATCCAAAGGTCATCTGGACTTTTTTCAATAACGGGAGGTCTGTTAGAGGCCTTTTTACTGGACTCTCCCAAATGCTCGGGTGTATAGACCCTTCCAATCCTAATCATCCCTTGTGCAGCACCAAATTCCCCTATCTTGGCTTTTCCTTTTCTTCTAGCTTCAGCCACATAATCCCATGGTACAGCCTCGGTGCTGAAAGGCGGTGTGGTTGATACTGTCACTGTAAATGGTATGGCTACCCTCACCTCAAATGGAATAGGTGCAACTGTAGGGGTGCTACCTCAACTTTAAATAGGGCTGATGTTGTTACCTCGACCACCACTGGTGGCTGTACCTACACTATAATGGGATTGAGTGTGACTGCGGGTTTCTCGGGGTCGTCACCCTCTTTGATAAGTCTAATTGATCCCTCCGGATCCTATTCTTCATATATCTCTATCACACTGACACCTTCACCCATGTGATCTGGGAGGGGGTTATTGCGGACATTAGGTGCAGCCTCCTTTGCCTAGATGATCTTGTTGTTAATCAAAGTCTGGTTTTTGTCCTTCAATGTGCGACATTCGTCAATGGTGTGCCCTTTCATACCGGAATGGTATGCACAAGTCTTATTTGGGTTAACCCATTGGGATGAGCTCTCTGTGGCCACAGCAGGGATGGGAGTGACGTAACCAGCAGCCTTCAACCTTTCATATAGCTGGTCGATATGTTCAGCAATGACAGTGTATTGTTTAGGTGGTCTGCGGTCAAAATTAGGTCGCGGTCTTGGGTAATTTTGACGATATGGAGGTGACTGAAAATAAAATAGTTGGGAATTATAGGTGTGATAGGCAGTGGCTGGTTGGGAATATCTGGGGGACGAGGGTTGATATGTAGGTGGAGGTGACGATTGATAGGTAGGTGGATGTGCTTGATGTGTGGGTGGAGGTGCTTGATATGCAAGTGGGGAGGTTCGGTATACGAATGGAGTTTTGGGTCCTTGGACGACCATTACTGCTCCCACGTCCTTCTTCTTAGATATACCCCATAACTGCAATGCTTTATTAGTGGCCTGGAATGCCTCAAAGTTTGTTACCATCCCACTTTTGATGCCTTCTTCGATCCTTTCACCAAGTTTGATGATATCAGAGAACTTATGGTTTTCAATAACCATCAATCTTTCATAATATTGCGGATCTTGTGCTTTGACAAAGAACTTGTTCATCTGTTCCTCATCCAATGCTGCCTAAATTTGGCTGCTTCTGACCTCCAACGAGTAGCATACTCACGGAAAGTCTCGGTGGGCTTCTTCTTGAGGTTCTGAATGCAGAAGACATCTGGTGCATTATCTGTGTTGAACATGAATCGGTCCATAAAATCAAATACCATACTCATCCAGTTGGGCCATTTCTTAGGATACTGGCTTATGTACCAAGACAAGGCATCTCCCGTAAAACTTCTGATAAAAGCTTCATCCGGATCTTTTCATCTTTTCCGACACCGACAAGCTTGTCATAATAGGTCCTTAGATGAACCCTGGGATCACCTATATCGTCAAACATCTCGAACTTGGGAGGTTTTTAACCCTCTCGCAGTTCTACATCCGGCTGTATGCATAGGTCTTCATAGTTCAGACCTTCTACCCCCTTGCCTCCTTCTACACCATAAACTCGACTGGTCAACTTCTTGATCTCCTAGGCCAGGTTCTTAATGAGCATGTCCTTTTCAATAGATTCCAGTGCATAGGAGATGGGTTGAGTGGAGTGAGATAGGGTCTCTACATATATAGAGTTGTTTTGGTGACCTAGAATTTGAGTATAGTGGTGATCATTGGTAGAATTTTGGGGTTCAGAAATGACTGGTAGAGTATTTTGTGGAGTGTGGTAGGTGTTTGGCTGGTATTGTGGTGGGATAGTTTGATTTTGTGGGGGAGTTGTATAATAGTGAGGCACGGGTGGATTTTGTGGGCGCTTGTTGGGTGTGTTTTGAGGTGGTACAGGGTTCTGAGTGTTTGGATGACTGATGTCTGGGACACTGAGTGAGAAGGATAGGTTTACCATATTTCGGACATGCTAAAGCTCACCTTGGAGTTCCAGTATTTTATGTTCGATCCATGAAACTGCTTCATTTGGGGCCTGAGTACCCCGACCGTCAGAAGTTTCTGCATGTTCAACCTGTGTGTTGTTTTCCTTTCTGGTGTCGATCAAATCTTCCATTTTTTCTTTTTACTTGCCTTTTGGTGCACTAGGAGAAGGAGAAGGTGGAGGGCCCCCAGATCTTGTGTGATAAGCTGATGATGCCAGTATGCACGAACCAACCTTTGGGGAATGGGAATAATAAAAAAAAACGAAGGGTAGCCAAGTCAGTAATGATTCTAAAAGTTTGCAGTTTTTAAACACATATTGCGAGAATATAAATTTGCGTCCTAATTTGGGAGTCCCGTTGTGCCCGAGGTAGGCCAAGCGACAAATAGATTTAGAGAAATTCAGTGCCAATAATTGCCTCATTTCATTAATGCAAAAATAGATGACCCAAAACGATACTAAATAAAATAATGGCACTTGGCCTTATTACATTTGAAAAGCAATTAAACCTAATCTATTTGGTCCGAGAAGGACCCTCTCCAGACCGGATGCTCTTGTCGATCAATTCCCCCTAGTTCGTGCAGGTTCATCAGTAAGAATGCCCTTGCCAAATGCCCTCCTTTGTTTCCCCCGGTGTTCTGAAAATTGGTGACTCTCTTCCTCATTTTCCCTTCTAGTTCCATTATACTGTACTCCAGATACTCCAACCTTTCGCTGGATTTAACAACCCTCTCTTTCCACTCATTTATCATTTCCATGTCGGCCTTATGCTTCTCCATATGCTCAGCTTTAGACTCACGAATTCTCTTGCGCAATTTGTTGTACTTTACTTGTGCTTCGGCAACTTCATCTATAACCCTGTATCCTGGACCAACCCTTGGCTCGAAGATCCCCGCTATGTTATCATCCAACCATGAGGGGTAAAAGTATGTATGACCGGCATGATATCGATCCGGCTCGATGGTATCCTTTTTCACGATAATCTTCAAGCTCCTCATGTGTTGTGCTTTAGTCTTATATGGGATGGCGTCACCCTAAAAATCGGTTATAAAGTGACTCATCTTAGCGACTCATGGTATGACTTATCTCCTGCATGCCTGTCTTATAACCCTGAGGGGAGCGTAAGGATATATGCCCCTTAACCCAATCAGTACCAAGTGGGGAGCATCCCTGGACCTGATGATGAACTCGTCGGTAGCGAACCATTTGAACATCTATTGAACTTGTTCCTCAGTCAGATTGTTGAAAAACTGTACCCATCCTATAGCGTCCTTTGGTTGAGCAAACATGTCCGGAATATGTGTCATTTTTTTGGGATGGTGGAAGGTTATATGATCATTCCATGGTCTTCGTGGAAACTCTTGATGGTAGTGACCCCTTTGGAGATGTTCTAGCAACCAAACTTGCAGCAGCAAATTTCAACCCTCGAAGAATCTGAACCCCTTCTGACAGTATTCCAAGGCCGGTACATATCTGCGATGATCATAGGGACAATGGTATATGTTTTCCCCTCGATCCCGTCCATCATAGTTTTAGCCACCATGGCCAGCCTGGTGTGGATTCTGTCCCCTTGGATCAGGAACACTAGCATGCCCAAGAAACACCAAATGAACACAAAGCCCCTACGATGAATCCAACCCAAGGAGGTGATGGAGAATTCATCATCAAAAATATAGCAAGACCTGTTGTGACCGTATCGCTCATAGAGGAAATCGAAAGGTACACAAGAGTTTTTTAGGCACTCTAAGTCATCATTCTTTTTTTTACCCCATCATCTTCAAAAATCCCCTAGTGGTGCGGTTTTCTGGTGCCAATAAACCAGGGCTATCCCAAGGTAGCCCAACAAATCCCCCTATTTCTTCCAAAAGAGGCGTCATTTCTATGTTTCCGAAACAGAACACATCCCTTTCTTTGTCCCAAAACATGGTGGCAGCCTTGATCAACATTTTGTATGGCTGATGGTCCAACAGAGAAGGCAAATTTCCTAGGACTCGTTTCACTTGATTCTAGTTACTTGAAGGAAGATCCCTAAACCAATCTAGCAAAGTGAAGGTATGCTACTAACCATGCCGAGCCGGGGGACTTCGTGCCTCATTTCTGCAAAACAAAAGATGGATAGGCCATTTCCCCCTCCAGGTTTGTCTATTTATATGACAGTGATTAGCACATTGTCACTTACTTCTCCAAATTAATGCACACAATCGTGGTTGTGTCCGTTGGGATTATGGAAAACTCAATGGACTTTTGGGTGAGGCTTCTCTTAAAGGGTCATTATGCGGACAACATATTAACCCGACTAGGTTTGGCCATGATGCACACACAATTGATCAGAGTAAGGTTACTATATAGAGGTCTAGACTGGGACCCTCAAGCAGACAACTTGAGGGGGAAAGGCACAGAACCGTCGAACGCACCGCTGATCGACTAGTTTTACCGCAAATACGTCTTTTCAAATTTAAAAGGATGATGTATAGGAAGAGCGCAAACACTCATCAAACGTTGCTATAGGATTGATTATGCACGAGTGGAATATGATGTTGAGCATGATTTATGCAACAATAAATAGCATGTTGCCAAGTATTTGCACGTTAAAAAATGATAAATGCGGTATTTAAATAATTGAAAGACGGTTACAAAAAGAAAACAAGGAAACAAGTCAGCTTCAGGCAATAAAAAAATTATAAATGCTTGGAAATAAGCAATTAAATCCAAATAAGGGGGGGAGGGAAAGGTTGTATCAAAATAAAGCATGCTTGGGATTAATTCACAAAAACAAGTTCGTTATGGTAAGAGCCCAAAATATTCCCAGCAGAGTCGTCATGCTGTCGCGCCCCTTTTTTCCTCGCAGACTCCGGGTTTCGACATTCATGGGGGGAACAACTCATTTCCTTTTGGGAATTGGGTATTTGACTTTGAAGAGTCGCCACCTAAAGGATTAAGGTGCGTTAGGGCACCTAGAGCAGATAACTCGTAAAACCGGTTTGCGTTACTAGAGACTTAGGTAAGGGCTCGAAATAACCTTGAGGGGAAGGTGTTAGGCACCCCTCGCGGTCCATAAAAGTGGGTCCCAGCCGAACTTGATTATGTGAATTAGTCATTTAACAAATAGATAGTCTAAGCACTCACATAAGATAGAGAAAATTTGACCGATAAGCAGTCTAAGCACATAAGTACGATAAAGGAACTTTAACAAATAAGCAATCTAAGCACGCGTATGTAAATAAGATGAGGGAGGTCCTAGGTTTGTTGGCCTATAGGATCACATCTGTACAATACCCGGTAAGCCTTCCTCAAATAGAGGGGTTACACGTGGCATTAGCACACAGGTTATCATATCTTTTACTACCCAGTTATCCTCCCCTTGGTCATAGCCTAAGCGTTCTAACAAACTTAGATATATCCAATGTGTGCATTACCCGTCCCTTTACTTATATAGTCCCGGAGGTATTTTAGGACTTCTAGTTAAGATGGGTCTATACTCTTCTACAGTAATTAAAAGGAAAAAACTCTAGGCGTCAAACAAAACAATTTGGACTGTCAAGTAAAGAACAATTAAGGGGGCTCACATTTTACCTCCACAAATAGAACAAACAAATGCACGTCTCACACAGCAGTGTTTTAGATATTTGAAAAGAGTCCTAATGGAAGGATATCTAGGTGAACACAAATCAGAACATATGCAAAGCTTTATGAAAGCGGGAACTATTGATTTTAGAGAGGGTTGCTGAATCTGGATAGTTAATCACAAGCACAGTTTTACGGTTTACGTGATTTTTAATCGCCCTACAGGCTTGCCTAGGCACGTATCAATGATATCCTATGTAAATGATATCTAGTCGTCAATTAGAAGTGCAACAACCAGTAAAACCATTTTAAACAAGCAGTTTGGGTTCATTAGATTCTACAGGTATGTTGTCTAGATGTGAGGACTAATTTTAGGCAATGCAGTAATTTTAAAACCCGATTGGCATGCGAGGATTGATTTTAAACTCACAAACATAGACAGACTCTCAGAGAGTCTTGAACCAGATCTGGTTAGATCTCTTCGAGACTTTTCTAGGAAATCATAAGAACAAGCAACCAGGAGACGTATAAGATTAGTAGGATCCTCAAACGGCCATGGAAATCCATGGGTCGAGTGAGAATCGGAGGGAATATGATTAGTTTTGGGTGGCGGCGGCTAGGGTTAGGTTTAGGTCTCAAAGAGACGGAGAAGATGATGGATTCTAGAGCAGCGGTTCGGTGAGGATGAATTAGGATTTAGGGGGGTCATTTGGTTAAAATTGGTAAGAAGTGATGGTGGTCGTTGATTTCTATGATAAACGGCCAGGATTTAGAGGGTTTGGGATCAGGTAGTATTTAATTTGGGCTGGGGGTAGTTGGTTTGGGCCTGGTCTTAGCGAGTTAGGGATTTGGGCTATTTAATTCAAGCCAGGTCCGAAAATAAAAAGGGGTCATTTGTTAAATACCTATTTAATTGCTAAAATAATTTTTTAAAATAGTTAATAAATTATTAAAATGACTTTCATGCCTAGAAATATTTTAAAATAATTATATAATATTTTAAAAATATAAAAGGCTATTTTCTGGTAAAATAATGTAATAATGCATGCATGGGCTATAATTGCAAAGTAATTGCAATTATAACCCCAAAAATACAAATGTGGCTATTTGTAAAATAATTAAAACTTGATACAAATGCAAATGATAAAATTAAGCCACAATATTATTATAAAATTATTTGTGATGCAATTAGTGATTGTTTATATAAATAAAATATTGGGATAAATTAATTAAAAGCCCCTTAAAAATGTAAAAATTATGAAAAAATGTCAATAGATGCTAATGTATAGTTTTGAAGGCATACATGCATTTTAAAGATATTATAGGGAAACATTGGCTTTCAACAAACGTGATAGCATCCTAGGAAGCTCAAAAATTTATTCAGGGACAAGGATGAAGCTTTGGAATCTCAAATAGGGCCTTTAACAAGATCTTGAGCTAAAAAGTTGCAAAACAAGGTCATTGGACTTCAGGAACGATCAAAGAAGTTGTTAGTTGGGAGGAAGATCTTAAGGATAAATGATATGAGTTATAGGTGTTATAATTATTTTATGGCCCAAATTCATGTCCAATAAGATGTGGATTAGATCCCAAGAAATATCCTCTGAAGAAGGTCCAAATCAGGCCACTGTTGGACCAATTTAACACCTAAAATGTGTCCAAACTTGCAGCCCATGAAGTCCTCCACAAAGCCATATTTTTATAGCATAAAAAGAACTTAATTGATGTCCAAGAATGGTACAATAGTTGTGCTAGATGTTGAGTGAAAGTTGATGCTAAGTTGCTCGGAAATTTCCTTCAAGATTCTATCCAATATTGGTTTGAGACTTATTTCCATATATTATGGGACTATATTTTTTTTCTTTCCTAGTTAGTTAAGGTTATGTTTTTCTTTTTCTAAGATTTTTGGAATTACTTTCCAAGAATGGCTTGGTTTTTGCTTCCTATTATTTTCCTTTTCCTATGGTAGTTGGAGTTGTTGTCCAAAGTAGTTTATGACTTTATTTTATTATTTTTTTGGTACAATTTCGTGACCCCCTCTCTATATAAAAGGGGTGGCTTCTTTGTTTTTAAAGTTAGATTATTCAGATTATTATCAATGAAAATTGTGAGATTTTTCTTGCACTATTGTGTGTGGCTACTCTTGAATTTATTCTTCAACCTTCAAGATTCAACTTAAGGTGGTAATACTAAGCCATTTTCGAAATCTTAGATCACTTCTAGGTGTTCAAGAAAGGTGATAAGTTTAGGCTTATTGTTGTTCTTATTAATTCTAAAGGGTCAGATTTCACAATCTATATCTTGATTTTAATTCTCTACCAAAGGCGATTAGTTCTTTGTTAGCTAATTGTTATCGTTAGGATTCAATTTCAAGAATATACTTCTTGAATTCAAGAAGCTCTTTCTTGAATTCAATCTATCTTTAATTTTCTGTCCTTTTTTGATTTTTTATCTTTTAGCTTCCGCACGTTTTTTGATTTTCTTTAGTAATTATTGAATCCCCTATCGTGTTGTTATCAAGTTGTATCAGATCATAGACTAATCAAGATTTCAATCTTGATAATCTTGGGAGGTTCTTGAGCAACCAAAAAAACGAAAATCAGCCCAAAAAAAGTGTTATTGCTCATTATTATTTTTAGAATTCAAGTATTATTTGGTTTTCAAGTCAAGAAAGGAAACAAGAAGAGGGGATCCTAGTTCTTGAAGATTAAGGTAACTTCTTTCCTTATTCTTGTGGGTTTTGGGTTTCTCAAATTCTTTCCTTCTTTCTTTTAACACTAACCAATTCCTATTCCTTCTAGGTTTGGTCCTCCACTTTTCTTTTCTTTTTCTAACTCCTTATTCTTATCACTGCGGGTTGTGACTTGTTAGGTTTATTAATAAATCTAAAGATAAACAACCAAGAGTTGCTTTGAGTGGAGAAAGGCAAGAGAGGTGAGAATATTAGAAGGAAAAACCTAAATTTTAGATATACATATTTCTTCTAATCTTTGTTCAAGATGTTTCAAACAGGTAGTTATGTAGAAAGGAGGTGATTTATGACTCAACTATTTGAAAAGTCAAACTTACAATATGCCGAATGGAAGGAAGACAATGGTAAAGTTATTTTTCAGACAAGAGCTAAAGTGATGTCTGCTATTTGTGCCCTTAAAATTGACAAAGAGTTTGGCTATAACTCAATTAGCACTTATATAGTTGAGAAATTGAACTTGCCTTATGTTGTGCATATTGAACCCTACATGTTGAGAGGAGTAAAGGTAGATAAAGGAGTGTTATTATTATTCTATATTGGAAGGTATGAGGATGCGATCTGGTGTGATGTGATTCTCATGAATAATTATCATATCTTGTTGGGAAAATCATGGTATGTTTATAGAAGAGCTTCATATAACATGAAAAAAAAAATAGATACTCTTTTGAGGTTAATGGGAAGAAACTCATTCGTGGACCTTTGACTCCCTTACAAATTTGTGAAGATGAAAAGACTGTTAAAGAAAATATAGAAAAATATGAGAGAGAAAAGAATGAGAGGAGTAAGGGAGTGCATGTCGACATCCTAAGAGAGGAAAAAGGAGAGGTTGTGTTGAGTGAAGAGAATGGGATGTCAATCGAGAAAAAGATTGAGCTTTAGGAAAAAGAAAAAAGAGAAGACAATGAGATAAATAAAGTCGGTGAGATAGAGAGAGAGAAAAACAAGAGGGTTTGAGTGAAGCAAAAGAAAAAAAATTTAGTGAGGGAAAAGAGGCTAAGGGTGAGGAAAAAGTTAGTCTTGTGATAAAAGCGAAAGAGAGTGTAAGCAAGAAAAAAATATCTTTACTTCCTAACCCATTAACTCTTTCTTATTTTAGTTTTTGTGATTTCGTGCAGCCAAGTGTTGAAATACCTTTTGAAAGGAGAGTTGAGTCGCAAGATATGGTGGCAAGGAATCCAATTGAATTTCCACATGAATTTGGCGAAAGATATTCTTGTTGGATGGTGAAAGATAAAAGCTTGGCTAATTTCTTTGTTGTTGAATCTTTTGACTATTTTGATCCGTATTTACAGGTTTATGATAGGGAGTTTCCTAAAGACATTTATAAGTTGGAGTCATTGCATAAAAGAATACAAGGTGATGATGTTCCATTGGTAAATAAGTCCAAGTATGGTATGTATAATTGGTTTATTCGATTTCTTGGGCTTTCTAGAACACCTAAGGTATTTTTGGAGGTAATGAACTATACTCTTAATTCTTATGTTGGTGACTATATAATTTTTATGGATGATGATATTTTGATGCACATCAAGTCATTAACTGTAATATATAAGTTCAAGTACAAGATTAATTTCCTTTTTTTTTTGAAATTCAGTATTACCTAGATGATTAGATATTCCAACATGGTGGAAAGAGGCTTGAATTTTATGAGAAGAGGCTTGTGAATGAGTTAAATATTTCTTTTTCTCTTATTCAAGTTGTCACACCTCTTTTTTCTCCACACAACCCTATTACGAGGTTGATTAGAAGAGTTTTTCCAATTGAAGTGACGTTTTGAAAAGGGATTATTTATTATTTAGAGTCGCCACTTGCAATTGAGTTTTGGTGTTCCAAGTTACCTTTTATTGAATCCCTTATCAAAAGGAAGATTTGACTCTTAAGCTGTCACACCTCTTTTTTTTCACATAACCCTATTATGAGGTTGAGTCAGAAGAGTTTTTGCAATTGAAGTGACGTTTCAAAAAGGAATTATTTATTATTTAGAGTCGCCATTTGGAATTGAGTTTTGGTGTTCCAAGTCACCTTTTATTTGAATCCCCTTTCAAAAGGAAGGTTTGACTCTTTTTTATGGTTTGCGAAAATAGAAGACTGAGTAAGGAATTCTATTGACCGAGGGGAAGGTGTAAGGCATCCCTCGAGTCCCGTGGTTCTAGCACGGTCGCTTTTATTGACTAATGTTTGGCTTAAATCAGTTTTTGGCTATTCTTGTATTTTATTGTTTTTTTTATTACCACTTAATTGGTTATTGTATTTTATTAATTGTGTTCACCCAGATGCAGTACGCATACGAGGCATTTCTTTGAATTAACTATTAAACCAAGGTACGGAATGTACACATGATTTAACATAATTTTTTAAATTTAAAGACATCGAGAAGCGAGAATGCACACATGACCATTTTATTACTTAAGCATATCAATCCAAGGTTCGAGTATGAACATATGGGCTAGTATTTTAAAGTACATCTAAGAAATTTCTAGCATTTTTAGAGTATTCTATTTATTTATCTATTTTATTATTGTTATTTTTTTTAACTATTATAATACATCTTATGGTTTTAAAGTAAAATATAACTAAGAGATGACCATTGGCCTAGAAGATAGAACCAAATTAACGAAGCTTTCTATTGATGCGTTATAATTTAAACAAACCTACATAATATTAGATTTATCATTAGCTGGAGACATTTATACAACAAAAGGAAATATGCAAATTCCAGCCATATTTATCAATAGAACTTAATATAAAATTATAATCTTAATTAACTATCATATTGTTCTGTGTTACTAACTTGCCGTAATTTGATATACACATCTATATGAACATGAATTTAATTTAACTATTAAAGAACTAAAATTTCAGCAACTCAAATAATAAACTAACACATGTTCCAACAAAATTTTGTCAATCACGTTATTTCATACAAAAATATAAATAAAACTTCTAAGAAAATAAACAAAACTATAACAAAGTAAAAAAAATTCTTTAGGTACTCATCCTAATTAAAACTGAAAGAAAGAGAAAGAATAAAAAAAGAACTCGTCTTAGTTATTATTTTACTAAAGTCGCATACAATCAAGCGATGTACATTAGATCGAACAAAATTTTTAATTGTCATGGGAATCTAAAATCAAAGATTAAAATAAACTCATCTAAGAATCTAGTAATTATCATAGAAATCGTCCTCTTTTAAACGATTTTCTTTCAAACTTCATACTAAACAATATTGAGAATATCACGACCCAAAATTCACTAAGGGTCGTGGTGGCGCCGGACACTGCTGTCAGGCCAGCCAAGTCAAATACTAAATTAAATATCGTTTAACACTTTTGAAAACACAGGATTTTTCCTTCTATTTTTCATAAATAAAAGTCCACTACTTGAATTAAATTTTAAATAATAACAATTAGAACAAATCCGTTAAAAACCATCCCAGAAACCCGGTGTCACAAGTACATGAGCAATATTGGCAGTGATATAAATACAACACAACACCTATCCAAAATACAATGGACAGAAAGGAAATACATTTACTAGGAAGGGACTTTAAAAGCTGCGGGCCGCCTTGCATACTGCAACTCACCTAATCCCCGAATCGTCTGTGCTGCTGTGCCCAGTAGGCCGCTAAAATGAAATATACCTGTGCAACAAAATTGCACAGAAGTGTAGTATGAGTACGTAATCAACGTGTACTCAGTGAGTGTCCCGCCTAATCTCGAAGGGGTAGAGACGAGATGGTCAACTTTGACACACTCTAACGGTCCAATGATTATTTATTCTCAATATACATATCAACAGTGAATTTATTATCGAATATGATTTTTATCCAAATAGAGGAAACAAGTAAACACGTAATTCCTTCATAGGAAATTTCCAAGATTTCTTTTTATTATTAACAATATGATCTCGAGCCATAGTGAGGCATGTAACAGCTTAAATAAATCCAGGCAGCAATATAAGCATGTGCAAATCATACCGAGGCGACGGCCCAATCCAACAGAAATAAATGTGCACTTGCCGAGGGTCGACGGCGGGCCTATAGATACATCTATTAATCTGCCGAGGCGTTCGGCCCGTTCCAAAATAAACACATATAGACAATTAAACAGCCAAGAAGTCAACGTGGAGCAAATATCCAGAAGAAAAAAAAGTCAATTCTCTTTATTAATTTGAGAAAAACGAAGCTTAAGTCTTTAGAAAATCTAATTATTAATTTAACGTGATCTATTACCCCGCTCGCGAATCATCCATGCGATGCGGTACACATAATATACATGCTCAGATAGCCAATTAGAATTTTATCGAGGAATAATTATCCAAATAAGCAAATTCTCTGTTTAACAATTCAGGAATGATGTTTAATCTCTTTTAAATTTGTTTACTAATCGAAGGTGGTTTAAACAATTCATATCATCGATGGGTTCATAATTTAATTCAAGTATGACATGTTGATGGGTACTAACTACCCGGACAATAGCATAATAATAGGTACGCACGGACTCTCGACACCTCGTGCGCACGTAGCCCCCCACAAATAGGAGCACTTAATCATTTACTTCACCTATGGGGTAAATTCCCCCCACAGAATTAGAAAGGAGACTCACCTCGCTCCGAAGACTCGCAACCGGCATTCTACATTCTTCCGGAGGCTTGAACCAATGCACAATGCACCAAAACTAGCCAATTAACGATAAACTAATGAGAATATACTCAAGTACTTGTTAACAATTCAGATTATACGAATTCCCAACTTCGTTTAGTGAAATGACCAAAATGCCCTCGGGCCCACGTGCCCGGAATCCAAAATTTCTCGAAGATAAAGGTTACCCATGACCTTAGGAACTTAAATATATAATTTTTCTCCTAATTCCATTCTCAAAATCGTGGCTAAAATTCAAGATTATAATTTTCTAGGTTTCCAACCAAAACCTCAATATTTACTCTAATTTCCATGATTAATTCCATGTATAAACTTGTATTTAACACAAAACCAGTAGAAATTATTTACCCCATGCTTGATGACGAAAATGACGCTCAAAAGTTGCTCCAAAAATCGCTCCCATGGAAGAAAATGAAATGAAATGAGCCAAAATCTGATTTAAAACAACCTCACTGCCCCAGCTATTTTCGCTTCTGCGAAAATATATTCGCTTACGCTTTTGCGGACAAATTTTCGCTCCTACGATCCCCAAGCACCAGCCAATTTCCGCTTCAGAGGAATCCAAACCACATCAGCGGTCCCGCTTAAGCGGTCCAGAAACCGCTTCTGCGATTCCTCCCCAAGCCAGCCTTTTCCGCTTCTGCGACCTCTTCTCCGCAGATGCGGTCCCGCTTCTGCGAAGCCTTGACCGCATCTGCGGTCCCCCAAGCCTTAGCCCAAAACCACTTCTGTGGGGCCGCTTCTACGGTCCCATTTCTGCAGAAGCGAAAATACCAGACACCAGCAACTCAGCTCTTCCAAAATATCAAATTTTGATCTGTTAACCACCCGGAATCCACCTGAGGCCCCCGGGACCCCAACCAATCATACCAACCAGTTCCAAAACACATCACGGACCTGCTCGAGGCTTCAAATCATATCAAACAATGCTAAATTCATGAATTACACTTCAATTCAAGTTTTATGAACTTTGAAGTTTCCAACTTCTATTTCCGATGCCGAAGCCTATCAAATCACGTCCGATTGACTTCAAATTTTGCACACAAGTCATATTTGACATTACGGACCTACTCCAACTTCCGGAATTTGATTCCGACCTCGATATCAAAAAGTCAACCCCCCGGTCAAACTCTCCGAAAACCTTGAACTTTTCTATCTTTAGCCAAATTGCTTCAAAATGGTCTACGAACCTCCGAATTCACTTCCGATCGCGCCCCCAACTCCAGAATCACTATATGGAGCTATTCACAGTCTCGGAATTCCTAACGGACTTTGATAACACTGCAATGCTCTTCAAGCCAAACTTATGAAATTTCTTCTAAAATGCCAACTCCACAATAGGCGCCATAACACTCCCGGGTTATTCAAAACCCAATCCGCGCATACGCCCAAGTCCGAAATCACCATACGAACCTGTTGGAACCTTCAGATCCCGATTCCGAGGTCGTTTACTTGAAATTCAAATCCTAGCTCATACTTTCAACTTTAAGCTTTCTAAATGATAATTCTCTTCCCAAATCAACTCTGGACTTCTTGAAATTTAATTCCGACCACGCGTACAAGTCATAATACCTGAAATGAAGCTGTTCATGGCCTCCGACTG